>JWZT01004184.1:0-12407 GCA_000827895.1 Thelohanellus kitauei
ATTTCCTAGATAAAAGATGATTATTCTCATTTAAACCCCAAAAAAATCCCTAAATTCCACCTTGGCACGTTTGAAGGACTTAAAATCTATATACAAGGGTTTTCCATCAAGTTGGTATTTATGATGATACAAATTTTTCGTATTTAATTTTTAAGAATTACTTACGATGGAATGACACAATAATAATATAAAAATTTCTATCAACACAATTTTAGAAAATCACTAAGACAGTCTCAATCATGGCGAGAAGTGTCTTGTTGTAACAACCGATTTAGAGCGAATGGCCCTTCAGTTGATCTCAGGCGATCTTCAAAAAGAAATATAAGCAACGAACCGAGATTTAATACACGAGTTTTCCTCATAATTTTTGTTTCGATTCAGTTTGGTGTATCTAAAGTTTAGGGTAAAAGTTTTTCGAAAGTTACCAAAAAAATAAAGACCAATTGTCTATTATTTTGTTGTAAGAAGATCGCGCGAAATCAACTAAATGACCATCTGCGTTAAATCTATTATTACAACAAAACTGATCTCCAGTATTAAATGAAATTATTTTATTGATTTTCTTAAATTGTGTTGATAGAAATCCGCATATTGTTGTTGCGTCAATCCATCTCAAACTATTTAAAAATTAAATAAGAAAAATTAGTATCACCAAAAATACCAACTTTATTTGAAAAAAAATTCCAACTTGAGGGAAAAACCCCGTAAAACACAAGATAACCATGTTATTTCTTTTTCAATATTAATATCACATTTTCCACTGGTTTATAAGGTAAATATCCGCAATCTTAATGTGATGTTTTAATTTCCTGAATGATTGTGAAAAATGTATTTTTATCATAAGTTCAATATATTTTGAAGGTAAAAATATAAAATGCATCTTCTTTTAATAAAATGATGTTTTAAAATATTTCAATGTGATTTTTGCAGGACCTTTATACGAGCGTCAACACATGGAGATTATCCAAAATCAGCCCGACATGCTATTTAGGAATCCGTTGGTTGTCGTCTAAAACTAAAAGAGAAATTTGTTTATTTTAGCTTAAAACTCCTTTTTTGGCTAATCCTATTTACTTACAAACTGTGAAGATTATCATGCAGGGTGGTAAATCGGCTTTAAGGGCGTAGACGGACCAAGTTCACAAAGACAAGACATCACATCGAACATCATGAGCAGGTATTTTGATTTCACCAATTTCATTAATTATCAACTGTAACTCACTAATCGAGAAATCTACGTGCTTTCTCATGTGGACATTCTAACGTCTTTTTTTGTCGCGGTTAAGGATCTCAAAGTATATTTCAATTCATTTTAACAACATATAACCAATAATTTGGTTTCGATAATATAAATATCTACATATTCCCTTACGATATCATCCCATGCTTTCGGTTTGAGTTCATCGTTTCCTGCATTGTTGATTACGTTTAACCTACTGTTGAGCGGAAGTAATTTTTATAGAATCTGCTATTTTCTTGCTTTGTAGTTTTCGAAGTTGATGCATGTGTTTCTCATCTGAGTTAAGTTTGATTTTTTTGTATATTTCAAATTCTCTCATTTCAAATTGGATATGCACTGCACCAACTTATCCGATGAAAATTTTTGACAGATGGTCAGTTTTAATTATTCAAGTCCATTATATTAGTAATTTTACATTTATTTCAAATGTGTTATGATAATGTATTACGAATCTTCCTTAGAAATGTTTATCGCGGCATTAGCCTTTTACACGAAGAAAATAAGGGCATGTGACACTTATAGAGCCTGTCTCTATAAATAAACAGTTCAAATACTTAGATTTTACCACTCTCGATAATTTCCGAAGATCTAACTGCAAGTCAAAAAATACATTCATGGCGCCGGTAACAAATCAATTCAAAAAAGATCGTCAAGTGTCCTAATAAATGTGGTATTTATATAAACATTAAATTCGCATGTGGCTGTAGGGTTAGAGGCCGAACGGGATTCAGAAAATAGGTTCAAATAGGCTACCTAAAAAGTTGAAAACTATATTAAATAAAATTCCCTGTTTATTGAGATTTCTTAATCTAGTTCACTTTTCCATTTTTTTCAATTCATTCGCAAACGTTTAAATTCCACTAGGAACCGGCACTCGAAACCATCCTATATTGTTGATATGAAATTTCCGAGTTATTCTTAACTGGGTTTGAATTTAAAATCAATCACGATGGTGATATTTATTTCGCGCTTAGATAGTATTGATTCTTATTAAACATATTTTCCATATTCGGGCGATATTTGTCACCCCCTTCATTTCTGGATAATTTCGACCTTGCGCTCAACAGAAGAGTCAAAACACAAAACAAATATCATTTAGTAGTTTCATACCATCAGAATAAGCATTAATATGCCGGCGCGAAACAAGCATCGTCAAGTTTCGCGGTTTTGATTGGAAATCCTCGTGTTAACCATTCATAATTGTCTTGAAATCAAGTTTCGGTGAACTGGTGTGTTGTCATTTACACCTGTTATCATTCTAGCACAAGGAAGTTAATGAGCCAAAGCATTATCGAAATGGAAGTGATATTAAATCCATTTTCTTAAATATTTTGAAACAACATATTCTGGCTTAAAATATTCAACTTCAGATGTAAGGTTCATGTTTTCAGAATCAAAAACTTTTCTTGTCAGCTGGTTGTGACATTTAAAGGGCTTAAAATTTACCTCGGCTAGTTTCAAAGGGGCCCTTTCTGGGAGATTTGCAATGAATTGCCTTTCTACAGTTTCCTCGTTTGTTTCCATTTTCGCGATAAAATAAATTTTCTCTATTTTAACCACTTTGGATCATAATTAGAAAAGTTTCTTAAATAGCTAGTTGATAAAAATTTAAGTATTCACTAAACTTACATGGGTATCGTTTATGTAGTAAAAAATCAAAAACGATCATTTAAACAGCACTCGAATTGTGTTCCATTTTTATATTCCCATAAATTTGAGGTTATACTTGACCCCACCCCTTCCTTTATAAAAAAACAATTTTGTCCCTCAATGACATTCTTGAGTTCTTTAATTAGAAGATTGAAATGATTTATATGTTCGATGCGAACCTCACCAATTAATCTTCATCTCAATCTAACACCATAACGTGATTTCAAGTCAATTAGCATCAGCCGACGTCTCAGATAACAATATATATTTTTGCCTTCTATTTAATCTGAAACTAACATCTTTTTTTATCATTATTCTTCTCTCTTTTACTTGTTTCAAGTTCCCAAATGCTCATATATTCAAAAAATAGTCAAAACTGGGTTCATTGTTGAACACCCGTTATATCCAAATTTTTATAGCCACGTTTCTCGAGAAATCTGATTTTTTAATCGTTTACTACAGTGTTTGTTCTAGTTAATATCGCTAATTTTTCACTCAATGACTAATCTGAAGGTACATTTCAACTACGCCGACCGCGTTGTACTGATTGTGATATATTCGAACTGGAGCACAATAATTTCAAACAACGATCGTGGTAAAATGCTCTTCATTTCTAAGCTAAATTAAAATGTATTTTCATATTTTTAATACCGAATTATGCAAGTCGTTATTTCCAAATCTCTTCCAATTAATGAAATGATATTGTGTCATTTCGTGTTGAGTCGTGAAATAGACATATTTTGTGCCCATTATTCATTTGTTTTAGGATTTATCCTTTGAAATTTTTTATTTTTCATTACATCATTGTAAATCAACCATTTTTAGCATAACCACAACGTAACTACTACCAGATCCATTTCAGAAACGTTTTTCTCCAAAACATTCAGTTTTCTGTTAAATCCTGATTCGTTACCTTTATAACACTGTTAAGAATATTTTATCGTTCGTTTCATCTTATGATTCTTTTTGTTTGTTTATGCCACAAATATTCATTCTAGTAACATACTATCAAGCACACCCTATGGATCCTAGGCACGTGGAATCTTGAGTTTGTCTGCCATGAACTTAGACATACTTTACTCTTCTATCACCACTATCATGGAAAGTATGTTGAGTTGTTATCACTGACGTGATATGATAGACATTTGTGATGCCTCTAATTTTAACACGTCCAGCGTTATAGATACCTCACCATTCGTAATTACAAGTGCTTCGATCGGTCTGACCTGGCCTTAATTTTAGAAAACGCATCTTTTATCCTTATCAACCAAAGAATGTCCCCTACGAAACATAAAATTTGCCATTTGTCTGAACTCTCACAAATATAAAAAGGGGTCGTTTTTGCGTAACCTTGAAAAATCACTTTGCACGTTGAATTTACAGTAAGATAACAAAAGATTTAGAACCGCATTTTAAATGACAAAGTTGAATTGATTTATGAATTTTTGTTGTCGTACACCTACTTCGGTATCTTTAAAAATGGTCTCAGTACTCCTTTGAAAGAGATCTTATATGATCTAGGATAACGAAATTAAAAATGTAAATCGTATTTCAGGGCAACGCAATCGGAAAACGGATGCCAAACGGTTCTTAAGTATAATCCATCTTATTTTCACATTTTACAAACTTTAGCATCCATGTCAAGCTACTTTCTAATAGGAAAACGTATCAATTGGACTTTCTGATATTTTATGCATTAAAATTATCTTCAGACTACAAATACTCTTGCTGCTGAATTTACGTATACTTGAAATTTTTTAATATCAAAATTGTCAATGTTTAATATCAGGGTTTTTACATTATCTACTCTGAATATTTAAATTTGTATCTGATGTTTAGACCTATTCTTATTTGATAAACATTGAAGTACCTTAAACAAATATCTAACCGAAAAAATTGTCCATTTAGCTAACGTTCATCGATCGATCATATAAGCACAACCAGTCCATTTCGAGTCATTCGGCAACAAATTCTTGTGCGTTTGTTCATTCATTTTCTACTTGGATTTCAAATTTATTGCTCTTAAGCTGCCCAATAACTTTTTCTTATATAGTTGAGAATCTGGAGATTTTCCTCCCGTTAGTTCAAATCTGATTTATTTATGCCATATAAATATAAGATGTCAATCATGATTTAGCCAACGACTGGACGTTGTAGGTATCCTCATATATTTGAAGGCCTTTTCCTTCCCTATTTTACCTTTTATTGGTATACGTTCTCAAAAAAATGCCAAAATAACGTAAAAATCACAAAATGCAATTCGAGCATTTGATATAAAAATGGGATTATATTTACAATATATACAGTGCAGTGTTTACATCCATAGATAATCCTCGGTGTCCGCCCAAACAATTCTTAGTTTTGTGAGATAACATTTCGTATTTTAAAGAAAATGTCTACGCTGCTCGTTTATAGTGTAGATTTTACGCTAAAGCACTTTGAATGTTCAAATGTCTATTTTTTGTAATGGCTGGAGGTCTCTATAATTATCATCGAAGAAAGCAAGCCTAGAGAAATAAATTTTGATCGAACAAGTCGATGGACTCACCGTTATTTACGTATATGTAGTGTCTCGCAGCCTCATGTTTAACAAGTATGCCTTCATTTCGGGGTTTAACTTGTGCATTTTTTCAAGTCTATTGCTTGCCCTATATATGTAATTTGAAAATAAAAACACCCATAATCGTGGTGAATCATGGGTTTTAATGTATATTTTTCGAAGGGTTCCGTTAAAGTCTTATTGCTATTTTTACATGTTCATCTTGGATATATTCAAGTTTGTTTTCCCATAGATATTGTTTTAATAATAATATTCACGAGAAAGAACGCTGGGATTGTCGACCTTAGAATAATTTAAAAGGTTATCATTTCAGGAAAACCTCATTTTATAAACTGGAAAACTTTATTAGTGAGTGGTTCCTCATTATTACTGAAAATATCATGGTTCTAAATAGTTTTCAAGTTCCTAATTAATACTTTTAATTTAGAAATCAGTTAAGATTTACGAAATTGGCATTTAAAATTATTTGTTGTCTAATATGAGAACTATAGTAGCTATTATAGATTGAATCAGAAGTAAAGCCCGATAATTTCAATTAGGTAACATCGAATTAGATTGGAATTTCCAATATCTTAAAAAGAACATAATTCACCACATGTAACGCCGTAATAGATATTCGTCATTAGTAATAAAAAATGCCGGAAGAAGTATTTATTAGTGATATTTGAACCCATCATTTGAAATCCGACTAAGATTTCAAATATTTTTAAATCAAATTTCTAGCGCTTTACCATATTTCACTCGTTATCTAATTAGAAATGATTAAAATTAAAATCCTGCCACTTATCCTCATTCAGCTTATCAGCAGTTTAGTGGTTAAAATATACAAAGAACACCCAATCAATAAAAATTTGTTTGGTTCCCATCAGATTTTTATGATAAATGTGGTAACTTTTTGGAATTTACGTATATTTTTCGTAATTTTTCTTATTAACTGTAACTTATCTCTGAAACCTTTGTTCAAAAAAATGTTAGATCTTGGACCATAATAGCTCCATTCAGTTTATAGCTAAGATGAAAACTATTTGTGTGGTAATGAATGTTGTTTTGATCATTTAAATATGGATTTGCGTACAATATATTGACCTCAGATATAGATCAGGTAGATGCTGTCTAACTTTTAGTTTCCATTCAGTAAATTCAAAATTATTGCTTGCATATCGGCAGCTTTGTAAAAGTCTTGATATCTCCTTAACTCGGGTTAAATTTGTATTTTAATACGCAAGCTTACACTCTCAATAGTTTTACCATAAAATAAATTTTATAATCCAGGTGAAGATGCGGCCATTGATCGATTTGAATGCCGAATATAACGTCTAAAGCTATAATGATTAATTGTCTTTTTTTGAAATTCCGAATCGATTACCAGTTTTTTAACTAATTATCCATTTTTCAAAAAAAATATATTTAAATGAATTATCTGTTTTAGGTCGGACACCAAAATATTAGCATAGTTCATTATTTAATACGAAAAAGTCAGGTTGGTAACGTGAGTCGCAGGTTAATTATCGTTTTTCCCTATTCGTTTGATATTTTCATACCGTATTGGAATCGATTAGTTTATCAGTGTTATAAGAATCGTGGTTTAAAAACTGCATTCTCTAAATATTACATTCTTGTTGCGAATATTTAGTACAATATATTATTCGGTCACATTTTTTGATATTCTTTTAAAATCAGTCGTTTTTGATTTTGAAGATTTTTTGTGCTCGAAACCAGGGCAAAATTTAATATTTAGCAAAAAAAAATACTTAGGCAAAGTTATGATATACAATACCTTCGTTAAAAAATGGGAATACGTTCAAGGTATTAAAACAAGATGCCACATCGACTTCACTAAAACTGAACCACAAAACGAATACCTTCTCAAAGCTACTAAATCTGACGACTCCCAAATGGTTTGTCCGTTAATTATTTATCCAGGTAATGTTGACACTTCCTATTTCTTCAATAGGAAGCAGCAGTAGGGTCGACGATCGATTCATACATCTCAACCTCCAAGGCGTGTCATATGGTGTTCAATTCTCTGAAACTCTATCTGATGAATTCTTGAAAGAATTAGAAGAATTAAAGCGATCGCAAGTAAATACTTAAGAAACCAGGTTAAAGAATATCAACCTCGGGAAGATAAATCAAGCTCTCAACCCCATCCTCCTCCTCACCCCCCACCAGCTTCTGTTAGTTTTTTTTGACCCTAGAACACATTAAAATCCCAGAAACCACAAATATCTAATGGTTTTTTTATGATCAAAGTTATAGCCACAAATTCACATTCCTCTCCCCCACCACCACCGTCGTCTCCGTCAACATTGTCTGCAGGTATTTGTGTTTCTGACCAAAGTCAAGCACTCAGAGTTAACTCAATCTCCTCCCCCTACCCCACCGAAAGCATCGATGAGTTTTTATGTTTCTTACCACAGATAAGAGCTCACCGTTGCAGTCACAATCTTCTCCGCCACCACCACCACCACCTCCACCTCCTCCACCGGCACCGCATGTCTCTTCTCACACTGCTGTTAAAAGTACTGAAATGCATGAAACTCAACAACAGTATGATATAAATTCATAACAGACCAACTGATTTAGATCTGGCTTCCTCGTTGAGTCAAGTCAAACTTAAGAAGGTCTTTTGATGATAAAATATAGGCAGCAGTTCCAGCAGAGGCGCCTAAACCCGTGCAGCCGTCAGGGGGTGATAATTTGATGTCTGAAATGATGGCAAAATTGAATAAGAGGTAATTTTACTCTAAATTGAGAAAAGCCCAGGCTGTTTCTATTTTCGTAATATTTAGGATATGAGTAATAATTCAACAAATTCTCCACCTCAAAAGTCACCCCAAGCAGAGGTACCACAACCACCGCCACAAGTTAGCCATAGTATATTATTTGCTGATTGTAGCTGTAACGCGGAGTTTAGCCACAAATGTGGTACAAGCCGAAAAACCCATAAATGTTTCGAATTCTGTAAAGAAAGGACCCTCCTACATCACTCCAAACACAAATAAGTCTAACGTCACCGATCTGGAACAATTGAAAAGGGTAAACTGTTTATTATTTGAAGGATTTAACTGCATTGATCCAGAAGGAAATGCTAATGTTAAAAAAGGAAATTTTAGAAGGTATTCCATTGTTTAATTCTAGCAATTTCGAAACAAAAACAGTAAAATCTATCATACATTTTGATATTTGGCTTTTTTAGTCTTATGTTTTCAGTCCCTTTTTGCATTTATAAAAAACAAGGCTAATGATTTTTTTTCCATTAGTCAATGTTTGCTAAATCAAGTGAACCTATGAGTGTGTAAATTAAAATCAATAAATGCTGTCCGAAATCATTATTTTTATCTAGATTGGGAATTTATTTCAGGCAGCCTCTAACTAAATGCAGGGTTTTTTACACGGAACGCGATGATACGGTGCCATTATTTTACTTTCTACACATTTATATCTTCCGAGCACGTACAATTAGCAGATCTATCTCTGTTTTTGTATTTGGTTCCATCGCTATGATGTTTATCAAACATTCCTTGGGAATTATGTTACTGTAATTATCATAAATTTACCTGCAAACAAGAAAATACTACATCCCACAGATTTGTTTTGTCACTGTAGTCATATGCCTGATGCTTGAGAAATTGATTTATTTTGCGAAATTCAAATTATTTGAATTGCTCAATTCCAATCGCATCCTGAAGCGGATGAAGCGGATGTAGCAAAAAAAGGGAGAAAAGGCGTTGACCATCATTTCTATACGTCAATATTTATACATTTTTTTGCAATTTAAAAGCTTGAAAATACAGATCGTGCCCGAACGTAGTTTTTAAACGCGGAACTTTGAAAGAAGTTCATCAATGTCATGTTTTTTTGCATATATAGAGCTATTAGTCTTAGAGTAAATTTGTTTTCTTGGATTCTAGATTTGTTTGGAATGGGATATAGATTTTTATTCCTTTCATGCCAAAATTATTCTTCATCTTCAAAAACGAGGGCTACTTCGCAAACGTCGGAGAGGATAAATCAAATAAGAATTCAACGGAAATAACAGAAACAGCAAACGAAATTATGGAAATATCAACCAAAGTTGGTGTCTGAAAAATGTAAAGCTGATCTCGGTTATCTATGTCTAATTCAAAGTACAGTAAACCCTGTCTAATTTTCAGCCATTAGGGGAACAATATTTGGAAAAAACGGAAAAATAGACAGGTGTTCAAAAATTGATGGTGAAATACAGCAAACTCCACTAATTTTATTCAAAATAACACGAAAATTTAGATTTCAGTTCACTTAGCGCAGTAATTAACACTTTATATAGCTTTTGCAAATGAATATGTTCAGCTTTATGTACTTTGAGATTAAAATGAACTCTTCAATTTTATTAAAATCACACTCATCGGAAATGAATCTTCGATTCCATGTATAGCAAAAACATACTAAAGATTCTTGACAACTTCTTTCATTTTATTGCTAAGGCTACCATTTGCTTTTAATTCAATCGTTTATTCCTCGCATGGAAGGTGATATGAAAACGAAAATTACGAAATATCAATCCTGGTGAAATTCAAATAAAATTGTTTATGACTTAAAAAATAAACAGTCTTTACTGTAATTAGCAAGACTTCTGATCATTTTAACAAAAAATATATTTTCGCTCATTTAATACATGTTTAAACATACAAAATAGGAAACTTGGTTGCATGAAATTCAAAGGGATTTATAACGTTCGAACTGAAACGATCATTAGGAAGAAATTTTCAACGAAATGCACTAATAATGAACCCAATAAATTCTGATTGTAAAAGGCAGCGATTGACCTTACTAATGAAACTATTTTGGATCAAAGTATTTCTTGTGCCAAAAGCTGTCTGATATGTTTTATTCAAACCTCTAAAGAAAGAATATTTATCAGATGAATAATATCATATGTTTTTAACTGTGCATAAAATAAAAATAAATCATTTTCAACGAGTGAGATACTAATATTAATCTCATAGATCTAAATAATATTTACATGAATCGTATGTATTCCACAGATGCATGCATTTCATAAATCATATCCGTGACGAAACGTGAACAAATATTGTTATTTAAAAAAATGTATTTTACTCATTTGGATTAATTCACCACTAACAGAATCATGATAGTCACGTATTTTAAAGACGTAATGAAGGGGTTTTCAACCTTTTTTATGCTCTTGACCCCACAGCTATTTTAAGCGCTGGAGACGGGCCCTCATACCCCAAGGTGGTTTGTCCTTAACTTTTCGTTTCTAAGGTTACGCCAAAATATGTCTTATGCTTGATGATGCAACATACTCCCATTCTGCTTGACGGTCGGCCGAGCTTAAGGTACAATCAAAGCATGTAAAAGTCACTTAATATACCGAAATCGATAGCTTCTTAAAAAATGAACCAATCACCGAGAATATATTACAGTGGTATATTCGTTACACAGTGTTCTGTTCAAATGAAGGGCTGTGCCTGTTTGGCACAGACAATTTTATTCACATATTGTGGTACGTATGATAAACATGTCATGTTCAATGTCCACTCTGAACCTACACTTGTTCTTTATCTCGGTAACAGCAGAAAATGCAGTTTTGCCATAGTACGCTGTAGAAAATGGTAGCAGGATGTTGATCTCTTTTTCGTGACATCAACGAATACTTCTGGAAACCTACTTAACAAAACGATGACATTGGCAGTACAGCAGAATGCAGGTGCAGTGCCCTGTCAGACGACATCTCTTGCAATTGTTATTGTTCACTACCAGTAAAATTAGTCCTCTCGCACTTAAAGAAGCTTCGAACCAAACCAAATGCGCTAACATCGCCGCATCCTAAATACTTATGAAATTAAGGCGAAGGATGCTGTAGGTGTTTCACAACGTTGCCTACAATTACGAATGTAGAAATACTGCTGACTGAAAGAAAGTCGGTCTAAAAGGAAACATATAAGAGGTGCCTTCTTCACATTTCCTCCTTCCCTATGCGAAGAGTCTTCCTGAAGGCATCTACTTTGTCATTCATTTTCAGAACATTTGTGTCAGGACCTAGCAATGACTGATATAAACTGTTCATAATTTTGAAAACATCAGGAAGATAAGCTAATCTAACAACCCATGTCTCGTATTTAAAGAAGTGCGCCATCGATTCATAATACTGTTTAAAAAATAGACAATGTCGTCAATTCATTAACTTGCTGTACACTGCGACGGCGTGATAGCCACTTGACTTCTGTACATAGTAACAAATTCTTACACTCGTCTCCCGTTTTTCGGCGCAATTATTTTCAAACAAACAGTGATTCGGTGGCCTGGCTTTAATGAATATAACAATTGTATAGATTTTTTCGATCTACTTAATAATCCTTGCACCCTGTTTCATAAAAATGACCTCAAATTAAAATAGTTTGTTGCAACGGCGGGATAATAAACCTTTCATCAGTCATATTCTAAATTTCCATATCATCTGCATTTTCTCAAGATCGGCTATTGTTAAAAACTTTGGATAATAGATTCAAAAGCTTTTCTGGCTAACCACCTCTTTTAGAGAAAAAATTCAATGCCCAAAATCGGATAAAATTAGTTTACCATCTAAAATACCGTTTTGCAAAAATCAGTTCACCTGGTCATCAAATATTACAAAAAATTGTTGTTTACTAATTAAACCGTAATCAAAAAGAACAAAAGAAATGTGATATAGGAAACTTGTAGAGTTCCAGCCGATAGACTCCACCATATGGAAGTTTGTTCCCATGCACGAAAATTTTGCGGCTTGCTCATGGATTTCTTGTCATTTTTACACATTTCATCAAAAATTGAAATAACGCTCAAATTGTTCAGGCATAATGGCCTGTTGCACCCTGGCGTTAACTGCGATGAGTGCAAATCAGTTATCGTTTAACGCTAAAGGTCAGATGTTGCGAATATATTTATAAATTAGTCATATTTTAATAAATTATA
>JWZT01004193.1:10707-28478 GCA_000827895.1 Thelohanellus kitauei
AAATTTTGTTGCGAAAATTGTGTTCGACCTAATTACATCGCATACAGCAGTATCGCTTTCTACATGATGTGGCGGTAATGTGATGCTTAGAGATCAACTCATTCTGTAAATACGTTAAATATTTACGTGATTTCACCTTAAACAGTGACCCGTTGTAAACTCTGTAAGTATCAGATCTTCGTGTAGGATGAAAATTATGGAAATGGTCAAGAAATACCTAGATTAGCTGAATTATTAGAAACAGTCTATCAGCTGGAAATTTAAACTGTGCTGAATCATATAGAGAATCGGAAACAGGATGAAAATGCCAGGCTTGAACTGAATTGACAATGATAGTTTTTAATATTATAAATACTCTAGAATATAAAATTACGCCTTTTGTAATTAAATTTCGCTATAATCGGTCTTTGCCAAATATCGAGAGTTCCATTTAACCAGTAAAATGTAAATACATGAAAACTTGAAAATATATAATTTTAAGAGAGTTTAGATAAAATTATAGCCTTTGATGGGATCTATAAATTATATTTTTACCACTGTATACCTGGTTTTGCATCCATTATCGTCATCTTGATTTTCAATATCTTCGACCTCGATTTCCAATATAAGAGTCAACCAATTATTTCTGATAGTGTTTATGGTTGGGAATGGGTTATTTTAAATTCTTTAATGCTTCATTATTAATTTTACAAATACAGCCATTCACATTCATTCGTCACCCATGTTTTTAAATATCACAAAAGAAGCTCTTTAAAGCCTATAGGAAAATTATTTTTTTATACTAATTAATTCATCTTTTCAAATGTCTTCTCCGTTTAGGCATCTCTGAAAAAATCCTTCAGAATGTGAAAACATAATGCTCCTATAGGTGTTAAAGAGCTCCTTTCGAGATATTTAAAAACATGGGTGACTGGAATGAATGTGAATGACTGTATTTCTAAAATTAATCGTGAATCATGGAGCACTAAAGAATTTAAAGCAACCCATTCCCAACCATAAACACTATCTAAAATAATTGGTTACCTCGTATTTTGAAATTCGAGGTTGACGATATTGAAAATCAAGGTGACAATAATGGATGCAAAAGCCCGGTATGGTCTCTGTTATTTTGTGAAATAACGTGATAAAAATATGGGTATTTTGACATTTAATGTAAAGTGTACAAAATATATAAATGAAACCCAAAGGTTGATATTTATATTTAAATTCTATCAGAATAATTTAATGATAGAACGTGATTTCAAGTTGATGAAATGCATTGAAATATTAGTCTGCTCGTCTGATTAAATAAATACAAAGAGAAAAAAATGTGTTATTTCTTCCCAAACACCGAACATATTTTATCTGAATAAGAAAATATACTTCAAACTACTTTCACAAACATTTCTTGGATTAACGAGATGTGAGTGTTCGTCCTATTTAACACCAAATGACGTTTCATTTTGGAACCCAAAACATAAAAATCTTATGCCTTTTTTTGAACAAATGTTTGATCGTTGTATTCAAAAAATGTGATTTTTTTTAAACAAAAATTTATCTCGACTTTTTTTGAAAGATTCTAGTAATAGGGCTTCATCAGATCGTCGTAAATTATTTAGATGACTACATTCGTGAATAAAACCTATTTACCTGGCGACGAATGAGCCTTGAATCCTTAAAAAATGTCATATTAATTTTTTGAATACATCAATTCTTAATGTTCTACAAAAGTTGTAATCGAGCACTGTGGCTCGATCAAATTATGCCTTTTGAAAATATGGGTGGTTAATCAGAAAAAATTTTAATTAAACTACCAAGAGACATGTGAAAATGTTAAAAAATGTATCATAGCCAACTTCTTTATAGATACACTAAAGCCTGTCTAATTTTCAGCTATTAGGGGACAAGATTTGGAAAAAACGAAAAAATGGAGAGGGTTTTCAAAGAATGGTGGTAAAATGCTGTCAAACCCATCAATTTTACTCAAAATAACATGAATATTTTTATTCGGCTCCTTTTGAGTGGTAATAAACGCTTCATATAGTTTTTAGAAAATTAATATGTTCAGTTTTGTATACTTTGAGTTTAAAAATGAACTATTAGATTTTAAAAAACTGTTTAAAATTTCAAAATTGGCAATGAATCTTCGATTCCATATGTAGAAACAATACATTAAAGATACTCGACAATTTCTTTCTTTTTTTCAATGCTAAGGCTAATATTAATTTTGGATTTCATCGTTTATTTTGTGCATGCTAAGTGATGTAAAAATGAAAATTACAAAATGGTACTCAGTCAAAATTCAAGGAAAATCGTTTTTTGACTGAAAAATAGACAAGTTTTACTGTATATAAATACCGTGTAACAATCATTTAGTCAATTTTTCATTGATATTCCATTAGCTGGTGGCCACCTGCGCGCGTGTGGTATTAAAACTAATACTTTTCTATCTACTAATAAAGAGCCCACTAGTAGTATCAGGTTTTGGGACTATTAGTGCGAATTCTTTAAATAGATTTTTGAACATAAGAAATAACCGTATACACTTCAATGAAAAAAATAATATTAAACATGGTTGTACAGGGAAAAAATGGCTTCCGACTTCTGGTTTTGCATCCAATAGCTCGGGTTACATCAAACAAAAACACGAAATGTAACAAGGAATTACACATAAAATTTAAAGAAGTAACAAAACCCGGTAAAATTAATTTCAAGTTGAGTTTTGGGTAAGCACTTCTTTAGCCTCTTGGAATGTCTCGTTCGTTAAGGCACATGTTAGAAAACGAAGCAGGACGTTTTGGCGCAGAGCGTTGTACTGCACTTGCCTTATGTCTCTACGATTTGGCTAGCAAAATTTAAACAGTGTATTATTGCCGCCACCTTTTGGTCGTGCTACTTTTGTTGCGGGAACGATTAAATCTTCTTTAAATCATGTTGCTGATTAGGTAGTTAAATTTTAGTAAAGACGATGTTTGAGGTTTTGTCGCAGAACGTTGTGACGTTTTCTTTTACTAAAAAGGGGTTAAGCGCTAGAGATTTACTTGAAGTTTTATTGTCGCCACCATTACCTTAATAATTTTTTGCGGGAAACATTAAATATTTTTCATAAGGCTTAATTATTATCGAAAATGGGGTATTTATGATTAATTTCAAAATAGTTTCTCATAGGTCCATGGGCGCGAAAATTTTTTACCATAATACATGCGGTGTATCTGTTTAAAAGAGTCAGTAACTTTTAAGCTTTAATTAGAATAGTTTAATTGTGTTAAACATCAATAACTTTACAAAGATCATCAACATAAACGTTTAAACTAGTTGATGATGATAAACAAGCAATAAATATCTTATTAATTTTCAGTCATTTTAAGCTTGCAAACATAGTTTTTAAAACGATAAATTAAAAGTAGAGCAATAATTTGTAGTCTAATAACCTTTGATATTCGATTTGGTTAAGGCAGAATTTCTCAACATTGGGTGTATAATTTCTATTATCGATACCTTGCCTAAAAACATTGAAAATATGAGCTTTTGTGTGTTTTACTTATGAAACATCAAACTGAACAAATTTATTCTGTTTGTACTTTAAATTATTTTTCTAAAATTGTCAATATTAAAAATATTTTCTGACATAAAAGGTTAAGAATGTAATAAATAATTTTTTACTAAAAACGATAAACATGAGAATGCAACACTTGAAATCTATCTCATTTTAAGTGTGAGATGCAATCAAACTCACAGATGTCCCCCTATATTATAAAGTTACTAGTGAGAATTTTAATCCGTAGATGGATATCGCGGTTGCCCTTATTAAATTTAATTAACAAATGATGTTTTCTTATAACCTAACAATTTATTAAAAAGGATTTGCATAGAAACATTTAAAAGTGAAAAAACTACGAAAAAAATGATGTACAATAATTGGTAAAATCACTTGAATAATCACNTTTTGGTTATTTTATTTTTTTTACTTCACTTATTTTAAAGTAGATTTAACGATTTGGACTTATATATATAGTGAAAAACAAGACATGAAAAAATAATATGTATTATTTTTTCAGCATATACGCCTCTCAAGTAGAATGTGTGGGATAAAACTATTTTTTGCTAAAAGACTATGATGCTATTTTAACTTAAAATTGCATTTTTGAAAATACTAAGCGTTATATTCGAATGCTTAGGCGTCGACAATAAAATATAAAATTAAGATATGGCGCCAATAAAACTTACATAAAATTTTCCTGCCAAGTCCTCCAAAGTCAAATGACTTCACTAGAATACTCATCGCCAAAACGTCGCACCTCAATTTTTGTTTTTAATTACGCATTTAAAATTTCATCATATTTTTCATAAAAATCCAATTGTTCCCGCCGAAAATACCCACATTAAAAGATGCTGCCAAACATCAATCTGTATATGTATGCAGCGCTAAAACATTATAATGCAAGGCAGGGTCGCTATAACGCTCTGCGCCAAAACGTAACACCTCATTTTTTGTAAAATTACACATTTAAATCTTTAGCATATTTTTCATGAATATTCGAGTGTTCCCGCCAAAAATACCCACAATAAAGATACCGCCAATATTAATATGCATAGGTCCTTAACGCCAAACCTTTCTGAAAGAAAGCGGAGGCTCTATAACGCTCTAAGCCAAACGTCACGTACCGTTAGAAAAAGATTTACTGTACACCAGAACATCGGAAAGTTGAGAACTTGTAGCAGTGGCACATGCAGACAATTCTTTTTATTAGGCTATATATTTCATGTATTGATAAATATCTATTTATATTGTTATTGATCATGCGAAAGTCTTCCTCGCGTGGATTCAGACATATCAAAACTTTAACTTCGGTAACCACTTTTTCATCATGTGGAACCATGTTTAGTATTAATTTTTTTCATTTAAGTGGATACGGTTATTTTATACGTGCAAAAATTTATTAAAAAAATTTCTTACTATTGGTCGCAAAACCCATTACTACTGGTGAGCTCTTAGTAGATAGAAAGTATTAATTTTAATAACATGCGCGCGGGGTGGCCACCAGCTAATGGAATCCCTTTTCCTGGTATTCTCATAAAAGAACGATCGTTGGAAAGGGAATCAACTGACAAATTTATGCGTTGAGGCAGTGAAAAACGAAAACAATAATTTAATAGATGCGTGGTATAGGTGAATGGTTTAACGATTGTTTGATTAAATCCTAAGAATTATTCACATAAGAAATAATTTTTCAGGGCGTCAGGCAATTTACCAAACATATATATATATCAAGGAACGGACCTCATTTAGAATGTTTCTCCTTTCCACGTTTTCAGGCTGACGTCCAAGCAATGTATATTGTTCCAACTTTATTCGAGTTAGCTGCAATATTTAGAGAACGAAGAAGCCGAAATTAAATATTTTATTAATAACTAGAAGATTATACCCTTTTTTGTTTCGGGACTGAGTTATGCAATGCCATTCAAAGAAAGAAATGTTGTTAGTTAATTATATATTAATTTCATGTGAACAAAAAACTTAATTAAAAATACAAAAAGTAACACAGAATAGAATGAAAAAAAACTAAAGTGGCAAAGAAACAAAAACAATATACCAAAAATTTTTTATTGAAAGAGCTTTTTGATAAACTATCTTTTTTGTTTTACCATCTGGCTAGTATATGTATAAATCAGAATGCTTTTCGACGCGTTAGATAGCCACTTACAGCTGTCCATATGAGAAGCATGAATTTTTTAAAATTTAATCCACAAACCTGTATCGAATGTCCCTATGCTTTGTTGATGGTCATTCTCAATTCGAGACGCACCGATAACTGTATATGTTTGAATTCGAATGGCATACGTGTTGGAGAATAGGGATGTGATGTAATAATACACCTTTAAATTTTAATTTGTAGCTTCGATTATGTTTTTATTACGAAAGGTCTGGTACCGTTGCAGATCGTAGTCGAGTGAACTTCGAAGAAGGATCATAGGTATTTTAATGTTAACATGTGCGGTGGCATGTCTATCAAATCTTGTGAAATTAAAAATTCTACTGGATAATTAACAACTTTATCACTTTTATTGTATCGATGGACTTATAAGTACTTACTTCGCCTGGTGTTTCATTTTGAATACTGGATTTTGTGGTGTTGATTTCGTTATTTTTAGATGCTAATATAGTACGTTCATTGAGACATTGGTGATTTTTGTAATTCTGTGTGATATGTGTGAAAACATTATGTATCAACTCTTCTTTGATTGTGCAAAAGTTTTGGTATGGGATGAGATACACTTTGTGGCCTCATTGATATCCATCGTCCCATTACAAATAACTGTTTAAAGAAACGTTAAGCGGATGTATCATGTAATTCAGGGGTACTCAACCTGGGGGTCGAATGACAATTTTTGGGGGGTCGCCAAACAATTCGGAAAATGTGACGTAAATATTTATTCAAACGTGTAAAATTGATCATTCAACTAATTTTTTATGCTGGTTTTTTAGAATATTGATTCTTCAATTGCATTTGAAATAAAGATATCATAGCTAACTAAATTAACTTTTTTCAAACATTTTAACTATTCCAGCATAAATATATTTTATTATTAATACTACATTATATTAAACGGGTTGGTAGATGTGTTAGTTTACCACATACAGGATCACAAATACAACAGGTATTCACACATAGAAAGGAGCATGACTTAAAACATTATGATGATAAGAAGGTTATAGTAAAGAATATTTATGTCCGTATTCACTTCAGAAGCTAAATATAGATTTGCAAACCCCAAACGCATTATTTGTGGAAAAGTCCTATCAGATGAATCTATGGAGCCGAGCAAACTTCAACGCCATTTGGACATGCATATGAACTTTTTGAACAAGGACACAAATTATTTTAGATAGAAAGCTAATGCTGTCAGGAAAATCGAACTTGACGAATGGGGCAATTGAAATAATCCAAACAAAGCTGCAGCTGTTGCATCCTATTTGATGTCGATTAGAATCGCCAGAGCTATGAAACCTCACACGATAGCTGATGAGTTATTATTGCCAACAGCCAGACAAATTGTTCGAGTCAGGATTGGAGAGGAATATGTAAATAAATTAAATGGCATGTACATATCCATCGACACAGTACATAGGAGAATAGCTGACATATCTGCAGATATGCTCGATCAAATGATCAGGGAAATGAAATCCTCAACACTTCCAATATTTAGTATTCAGCTTGATGAATTAACAGACGTTGAAGATGACTCACAATTATTGGTTTATGCAAGGTATATACATGATAGTGTTTTAAAGACGTGTTTTTCTTCTGTAAACGTCTTGAAACAACTACTACATAATGTGATATATATGAAAATTTTTTTCATTTCTAGAAATCCATAAAATCTCATTGAAAAATATTTGTGGCTTTTTCACAGATGATTCTGTAAATATGCTATGGTATCGTCTGGATTTCAATGTTTGGTACAGAATGAATCGACGAAAACCATTGGAAATCATTGTCTGATTCATCAAAAAATATTAGCAACGAAAACACTGCGACAAGAAGTACAAAACGTAATGATACGTGTGATTAATTTTGTTAAATCAAATTCATTTCATAGTCGACTGTTTGCGAAAATTTGTAACAATTGTAATGTGGGCCACAATGTTATGTTTTTCACAAGAAGTGAGATTGTTATCAAGAGGAAAAGTTGTAAAGCGTGTTTTGGTTTTCGTCAAGAACTATGACTATTTTTTAATCAGAAAGAATAAAGACAGTTAGGATCACGTCATAATGAAATATGTGATGTACAGGAAATAGCATGTCTAGTTATATTTTTCAATTTTAAATGACCTTTATTTATACCTACGAGGATAAGTTTCAACACGTCTCGACTATTTATAAAAGATTAAATACTAAAAAATAAAAACTTCAGCTATGCCTAATAAAATTTAGATGTTTCAAACCTTATCTGGGTTCTATGACAAAAATGAAGTTTAACCTGATCAAAGAAATATATTTGTAATTATGCCGGAAGAACATTTTCACAGGCATGATGACTAAATATCTTTTATTTCAACATCCTACTCACACCCATTTTGCACTTGCAAGAAGTCCATTTACAGTCATTGTTGAAGACGTCCCCGAGACATCACAGAAAGAGTTTATTGAACTCATTAATAGGGATGTTGCCAAAACAGATTTCTCTCATCAAGTTCAATTTCACAATTCTGGATAAAGTGTTTTAAGTCTTATTCAGTTATCTCTGAGCCCTTTGTAAGGCTTCCTCTACCATTTCAACCCACATATCTTTGCTAACCTTGTTTTAAAGCCTTTGGGTTATCAAGTCTAAATATAGTATTATAATTGACGCAGAGGATGACGTTCGTTGTGATATGGCCCAACAGTCCCAAGAATTCCAGATTTTGTGAAACAACAACAAGATCAATCTTCGCAGTGATAATGACTAGGTAGAACATGTAAAAAAAATACTAGTAATTTAGTTTACATTATTGCTCAGGCTCAGCTAAGAATTTAATATTTTGCATAAATATACAGCATTAATACTGTGATTAGGCTACATTGAAAAGTAAATAATGCAATTGATAAATATTAAACTCTATTTTTTAAATTATAATCATAAATCTAATTTGAACAAATAGAATTGCATATTGTTTCGATTAATTAACATAAAATAGTGTTATATTCGGTTTCTCAAATTTTAAATTTTATCGCGTGTATCAGTACTATATACTATGATTTTGATTTGTAAATTTAAAAACGTACAGTTAATTATGACATCATAAAAATTTTTTGAATGGGGGTGGGCGCAGTGCAAAAAAGGTTAAGAACCATGGCTCTAGAGTAATACTCTAAAATGCCTCTCAGAACATTAAGTAAAAAAACTGAATACATCGAATATATTTTTAATGTGGGAACGTTGCCTTCAATCGAATGAATTCGCTCATGATTGTAAAAATACTTATGGAACCCTTAAAATTCATGCGCCATAAAACAAATCAATAACAAGCATTTTTTATAACACTTAAAAACTGGAAAAAAATTATTATTCTCAGGTAGTGTATATATACGCTGAAGATTATAGAAAAAGTATGCAGGAAAATCAAAATTTTGTTCGAATAATATGGTTTTAACTCGTATTTGTCTTTTTTTATCATGTTGATTAATATCCGACACCAAATATTTATAGATTTTTAAATAGTTTTTTCTGACCACGAATTAGACACATACAGCGCCTTGAAATTGATTTCGTCGACGAACGTGTGCCTTGATAATGATCTCGAATTTGTGCAGAAACTCAGTTTTTTCCATTCAGGTTTTGCGATCAAGAGCAGTATTTTTATTGAAATAAATTGTTGAACACAAAAAAGAACTTTTTCGCCGAAAATGAAAACGTTTAATGTTCAGTATGCATGTGAAACTTGAAAAATAGTTACCATTTTTTCGAATATGTGCCTTAACGAATACGACATTTATAGTGACTATGGTTATGCCTATCTGAAATAAAACTATATCCATCAATCTAATTGTTTTTTTTATGAGTTCTCTTGATTTTCTGTTGAATTCCTCGTTGCATTTCACACTATTCATCGATACAACCCACTTCTTTCAATGAAAAATCAAGTAATGGAAACTATTTTATGCAGATTAAATGCATTCTGAACGTTAATTTTTTTCATTCGGTCGATGCAGTTATTTTTGATGTTCAAAAATATTTTTCAATAAAAATGTCGCTATTGGGAGTCATCGATGCCATTATCGGTAGCAAAACCTCTAAGAAAAAAATGCGTGTCTACCTAAATTCAAGATCATTTGCAAGGCCGCCGCTCGTCGACGAAATCAAATGCAACGCATTGTAAATTTCAATATTTAAAATGATTTACCTGAGTCATTTTTTTGGGCTCTATGGTTTATTAAGATGTATTTGTACGCCATAAACCTCTCTTAATCGTAAGGCTTGATATATGCTGAGAATTTGACTTCGTTTAACGGAAATAATATAATGAAATGAGTGATATTTAAGTTATCAAAATGATTATTATGGTCGAGATATTTTTGGTCTTGACTTCCTCGAATAATACTTTGATCCCAGTTCACGTTTTTTTATTAACGTGGATTCAATTCTTATGTTTTTAATGAGGTGAATGTGAAATTTTTGATATATATCGAGAAACGCACTTCAATCAATCTAATTTTGATNTTTAAAAAGGTATTAGAGGGATTAAAGGGATCGCGGCCTAAAAAGGTTGAGAACCGCTGATGTAATTCAACACGCATATTGATCTTCGAAGTGATTTTCTGTACGTACTGGCACCAAACTGATAACTTGAGGCATGAATTTAATCGACCTGCAGCTGTTGAACATGGGTTAACTTGTAAAATTTGGCTAAAATCACCAGGCTAACATAAGGCAGCTGCCAAATGGCTATTCATTATTTCCTCACATATCTTTAAGGGTGCGGTAAAGCGCATCAAATACCGATATGTCTGCGATATTAAATTTACTCCGTACAGTGAGTTCACATGATTGGAGGAATGTAGCCACTCAAGAACTTTGATTTCATAATTGTATCTCGGTGATTTTCATATTCAACTGCAATTTAAGTGTCTAACGTGATGCTCTACCACCGTCCAAAATAGTTGTGCAATTCTAAATGATGCGATTGCCAGTACAATTTTGTTTCTTGATCGTACCGTTGCTATTATAAGTAAAACGAAAAAAGTTATTCCATAGTACAGCGCGCGTGTTGGAAATGTAATCCGCCGCTTTGGCTTGTAGTTGAATGCATGACCTTTTATCTGATATACATTGTTTTTGAGTTAATTTTTGAAGATTCGTTTGAAAAAAATGTACCAAAGTCGTTAAACTCAGAGTTTTTCTTTGCAAATCATGATCAAAAAGGTCATTTACAGATCGATTCAAAGCATCCATTCTCAATTTTACCAACTTTACGTTGGTGATTCCCCACTGCATTCGCAATCGAAGCCAATCATCATTATACACATATCCTGAAATTGAATGACGGAATTTCGAGTTGTTGCACTTAAAAGATGTAAGATATCTCCGATGGTGAAATCTTTGTATTTTTGCCAAAGGTCTTTTGGAATCGATCGGAAGGAGGTGTTTAATATACCATTTGAGGTTCAATCTCGCCATAATCCGGTCGTTGCAAAATAGCGAAATTTCAACTTCTCCAACAAATATAAATTGATTAATCTTTGAAAATATACAAATTTAATAGTGTTGTATAGATTTCATACGTTTGAAGGGAACTTGAAATTATGTTGTTACCACCATATTCACCCACAAACCGTCCTATTGAGCTACTGTTGTCAAAATGGAAGCAAGTTACACCATTTATAATTCAATTTCGCCAAAATAAGGTCATGGCAAAAATAGCGTGTTAAATTTCTCAAATAAAATGTAAATACAATCAAAACCGAAAAGATACAATTTTGAGTAAAATTAAAATCTTTGAAGGGACCTAGATAAATATCAGAGAGCCTCCCATACCCATCCTTGACAGTCTTCCTGAGTAATACCTCTAGAAGCCATGTTTATATTGGTCAGTAAATCGACTGAATTTGATGCAGAATGTATAGATTTGATAATTTGCTTCCATTCTGAAAATAGTAACTCAATAATTTTTAGTTTTGGGTGAATACGGTGATAGAAAAATAATTTCAAGGTCCCTTACAAACTTATGAAATCCATAAAAACTTTATTAAATTTGTATATTTTCAAAGTATAATCAATTTTCATTTTATCGGAGAAGTTGAAATTTCGATATTTTGCAACAATCGGATTATGGCGAAATTGAACTACAAATGGTGTATTAATGAAACGAATTGCACGATATGTTCCGAGTATTTGTTGCGTAACTACCACAATACCTGAGCCTCAGTTTACCTCTAGAATTTGCTTAACTAAGGCTATGAAATTTAAAAAACGACAGATTGTCGACCCAGTGTGAGATTTATTTGTTATCTTACCATGTTTTGAGACCAATAGCGGCATTTTTTAAATAAATTTGTGAACATAAGAAAGAACCATATCGACGAAAATGAAAAAGTTCAACGTTCAGCATTCATGTACAACATGATAAATAGTTACCATTACCTGGTTTTTAATCGAAAGAAGTGGGTTGTGTCGACCAATAATGCGAAATGTAACAAGGAATTTAACACAAAATCAGACGAAGTAACAAAAATAGTTAAATTAATCTATGTAGTTTTATTTACAAATAGGCATAACCTTAGTCACTAGGAATGTCTTGTTAGTTAAGGCACATATTCGGAAAAAATGGTAACTATTTTTCACGTTGTACATGCATTCTGAACATTAAACTTTTTCATTTAAGTAAAAACGATTTGATTAGCAAAGGAGAGAAATGCTCCATTTAGTTTTAAAAATTAATTTCATGCAGAAAATAAGTCAAGTAACAAATATATAATGACTTATTCTTGTTGACCTACTAATGTTTGATATTTTTAAAACTAATCTGGCGTTTATCTTCGGCTTGTTCTAATTACAAGGGGGTCTAGCCAGTATCCTATCTTGCCTTCTGACATCTTGGGGTAATCAGAAACATGATCGAATTTGAATAATCGTACAAGTTAACTTATCCTGAACATACCATAAAAAATTTACGCGGAAATAACCGGGACCCAGATAGCCGTGGGCCTAAATATCTCAGTGCAAAAGTTTTACGTAAAAAATCCTTTTTCAAGTAGAAGTTGTCGGATTTGGTTACATGCAAATGGCAATTAATTAACACTGGCTATATTCTAAGTGTGCATCCAAGGTAATAGTAACAGACGTGTTATAAACCAAAACAAAAATGTTTTTTGATTGAGATCAACTCAATAAAAAAATGTCATATCAGAGAAATTTGTTTTAAATACTAAGAGTTTTGCGCGCAAATTACTCACAGCATATTTCCAATGTGTACAGATAGTATTTTCGTACGAAACAATTTTTACGTCTGAATTTTTAAACATTTTCTTTATTCGGTTATTGATTTTTATAATTTCAATAAATAAATCACCACAGACAACGTAGTTTTCAATATAAATTGATTTGATCTCAAATTACCGAAAGTTAAGTTCCCATATTCGTAGCTTTCATACGGAATGATTTTAAGATGTAAATTTTTGCATAGTTTTTATTCGGTAATTTATTGGTATGAATTTAATCAAAAATCATTATGACCAAATTAGTTGACAATATAAATGGACATGTTCGCAATGTGCGCAGATTCGTAATTTGCATACGGAATGTTTTTAACATATAATTGTTTTACCAAGTTTTTATTCGGTATTTGTTTGGTATTATATGAGTAAAAATATCATACAAGCTAATGTTTTTTCAACAAATTTGGATTTAAGTGCAAATTACCTGAGCGCAAATAGACCGTAGCCCTAAAATTCAACCCCAGGAACTCTTAAAATGTAGATGTTTTGGCAAAACTGAAGAATTTATGGATGAAAGCCGCATTTACATGTATGCGCACTTTCGAAATTTAAAATTTTTCCTGTTTTCACTAACAGTACGTTTCTCTTATCCAATCCAAGTTAGCCTACATTTTTGGAAATTTTAATCGACTGTACGGATTTGTGTGATATGCTCATTTGAATAGTCAGCAATAGATTTCTGCCTTGAAAAAGGGTTGATGTTTTCAAATATATACATCTGCTGTGCCAATGAGATGGCCCGAAACAAAAATATTGGTGCAAAAATAGGTAAATCATGCTTATATTTATTTAAAAAATAATATATAGGATTCGTTTATTATTGCAAAACGTGCAAAAAAATAATCTTGCCTTGCGATACCACGTAGACTCAATCCAATAAATTCTTTTTGTAAAAAGTAAAATTTTTCACTTGTGGGATTTGGATCACACAATACCAAAAATAGCCCATAGCCTTCACCTTTCAGAAAGAGTGTTAATTGACAAAATGTATTTAATCAAGTAAAGCACTATAACTATTTTAGAGAAATTTGTTTGTGGAAATTATCGACCCTGGAAGGGAGGATTAGAGGACAAAGCATATTTATGGAAACGAAGAAAGGCTATTTCTTTAGAAGGAAAAATCACTTTGGAAGGTTATTAGGTTGAACCTGGGTGTTTGGAGCGGTAGAAAGGAACGATATTTCTCGGGCTACTATGATCATCGTTCCAAATGATAAATGGGAAACACTTTTGCCTATTATCCAGAACCATATTCAACCTGGATCAATTGTCGTATCTGATGAATGGGCGATCTATTATGGATTGAAAGAAACGAGCTACACTCACCTGACAGTCCCATATGAGAAATTTTGTCAATACACCAAACAGGAACTCACATACTCAAACAATCGAAAACCTCTGGAGATGGGTGAAAAATGGAGTGAAAACCACCTCAACTGTGGCTGACCACAAGGTATTAAGGATGTTAGAATTTCTCTGGATAAATTCAAATACCTTTGAATCGATAATAAATCATATGATGGATTTATATTTCGATTGAACTTCAATTTGCATATTTTTTAATGGAAAGCTTAGCGTTTTAATCCATTTTCAATTGCATTTACGGTAAAAGTGAAGTTTCTTTCAAAATTACAACATTTTCCCCTATTTTTCCTGATGACATAAAAAGGAAGTATTTGTTTCTTGAAAGAAACCGGCTTCTTGCAATATATTAAATCATGTAGGTTCAACCTACCTTTCAATGTTAAAATATCAAAAAAATTTTAATCCGCCATTTTGGATTTGATTCTTGCATAAAATCGTCAGTTTTACCAACATTTTTTTGGATTTTTGTGGTGGTAGTTCCAACATGTTCCGGTACATTTCTGAACAGACTTTACGTCGACCCCAATTGCGATGCCGTCCACATGTCACTGTCCCTTACAGGGTCGCATCCCGCCTAAGCATCCTTTTGTTTGCACAGAATCGAATAGTGGCAGACTCTCACTGGCTAAACTTTCACCTCGTCCCCTCTGCCATATAGGGCTGCGGTACAGAAGAGGCATTCGCCCACCGCGACTTATAACGGCCAATTCGTAGTAAGACATGGTCGTAATGTCATTAGGTATAACTGCGCCAACTCTGAAAAATCTGAACAAGAAAACTAAAATTAAACTAGAACTTAATAAAACTCTTGAGAAAAATTACATAGCACAATAATATCGATGGTTAGGGCATCATAAATACATCAAAGATCAACGAAAACTCACGAAAACACTCATATAATGCCCCATCTTCAAAGTTCACTCAGCATCGACGCTGGATGGTTTGCCGCTTATGTTGATGTAGGAAAAAGTATTTTGTGAACGACTCCTCCATGGATGATGAAACGGTCCACAGCGCTTTCAATGTTTTAGTGGTGGGCCAACCAAAGTCTGGAAAAACCACATTATTAAATTTTCTTAAAAATGAAAAATCTGACGCAAAACAGGCAAGTTTTTTCGAATTTTGGGCAGTAAAGCTGGATTCGGGTGATGGTTAGTTTTATCTTTAAGTTAGTTGATGCTGTTAATTTTTGGTTCATGGATTCTGTTCCGCAATTAGAATCGTTAATAGAGATAGCGATTCCTTGTGAAGCTGCCAAAACTAGACGCTTTTTGGTCGTATTGCTTGTTAGCCTTTCTAAGCCTTATGAAATTATCGATTTTATTGACTATTGGAGCCAGTTGATTCGAAAAAGGATTAATTATACGATCACACAATGTACGAGTAAAAAATTAGAAGCTTTGCCGAATAGCGATTCGCTAATTATAGAAAACGTCGATTTTCCGCTACTAATTTTGGTTAACCAGGTTCTCGAGTTTTTTAATAGTGTGATACTTTAGAGTATGTTTTTCAATCATGCCCCAAGCCCATTTCTACGTATTTGGCCTTTCAAATTCAGCTTAGAAGATGGTCTCTGCCATGTTTGATTTTATTTATTCAGATAAGGCTGCCATAGTGTTCACTAGTTTAAAAACTGGGGAAAATCTAGAACTTTTCAAATCATACCTCTTTTTTCTTGCCTATGGTTCTTCTTTTGCTGGTATGCCTCATGAAGAATCTGCAAAATGGCTATTTCTGTAAATTTTTTTATCAACGAGGCCTATTGGAGAGGACAGCCACGAAAAAATAAACGAACAAGTTAGAAATATCAAAGATTTGGATATTTGTGTTCCAATAAAAACCTATTTTGATAAGAATCTTCAGGATGAAGAAGTTATATCAAATTTTCCAACTCCGAAGCTGAAATATACTCTAACCCCTGAAGAAAGAATCAAATCATTGATAAAGGTTGCCATATTTCTGACGCAGGAGGGAATTGATTTGATTGAAAACAACCGACTCGAGAATTCGGACAATTTAAACGTTAAAACTCGTAACATTTAGAATCCAAATATTGTTAATACACAAATTATTAACAACATCCTCTCGGAGGTTTGACTGTTTCTCAAATTAGATCAGCAGCTGCCACGATCCGCCATTCGAACGATTATTATCTTGCATTGATGATAGAATAAATTTATCTTAATTGACAGAGGAAGATAGTATTTGAATATCTTAATAAATATTAAAACTACACTGGAAACTAAGTTTTTGTGTAAAAGCTGGTATGTTACACCAATCAGTCTCAAATGATTCACTTAGTGATCTTAAAAAATAGACTAATAAGATTGTTGAAGTTCTTAACATTTAAAACGAAAATTAGATGGACAGCACTTCCTTCTACGTAAGTCTTGAAACTGTGATATTCAAGTGTTATTTTGGTATACAATAACTCAAATGTTAGATTGTTTGGTTTTCTTCAATGATAGGTTTAAAGCTGAAAATATGAGAAATTGAACATACACAAATTCCCGATCATAATTTCCCACTTTTTTAATGAAATAAATTTGACATCTTTAAAAATCTAGTTCTAGAATAGCACCATATTGAATTTACTTTTGATTAACAATGAGGAAATATAGCTTATTTCCACCCCAATTTCCATACTCTAAGAAAAAATTAATTTAAAATTTCTAAGACGGTTCACGCTGCAACGCTTTTGAAGTTTGCACATCTTTTCACAAATCAAAAGGTCACAGTTCGTTTTTTTTAAGATTCCCTATAAGCTGCTGAGATGGCCCACAGGTTGTTTAAAAATATTCATGCTAAGTTTTAGAATGCGTTCCAACTTCAAGCAGAGAACCTATACATGGTTACATTGAGTGGGAAAATGTTGGTTTTCACCACTCGAAAGATCCATGCCGTTCTGTCACCTCAGATGTCAACCCGATTTATTTCATCCTTATACATGACAATTAAATTCAATAGGACGCTCTTTTCGAAATTAATGTTTAAAAATGCCAAATTTGGTTCATTCACAAAAAATGGGAAATTCTGGATGAATCCATGGGAAATGATGTGTAACTATTTTTTAGAATAAAGTTCATTTTTCGAGTTCAACAGGTAAAATGATATCCTTGATTGGTATAGACGTTTTTAGTTTGATGGTAGCCCTCTGAACTCTTGTAATAAATTTTGACCAATGAAGTTTGTATTTTTATTTCAAGTGATATTGACTGATTAATATACAATGGTACCTCGACACACGAGTTTAGTTTTTTTTGGGAACTGAGCTCAAATCTCAAATCAACATTTCCCATATAAAATATCTGAATTCACATTGATTCGTGCCGTCCATTCAAAAAACCTTAAAAAACTTAGATGTATGCTATTAAAAAAAGGGTAACATTTTTAAGATACCATAAATAGATATACTGGATTCACCCATGTAAAGTTATAAATGATTATTGG
>JWZT01004210.1:8813-26880 GCA_000827895.1 Thelohanellus kitauei
GTTCGCTATTTTGTCGGTTCGCTTTTTTGTCGGGTGGCTATTTTGTCGGTTCGCTATTTTGTCGGGTCACGATAAATTCAACGCTGATAAAATAGATATTTACAATATTAAAAATAATTTAATTAAAAATTCAGCGTGAATTAAACTGAGCATGTTCATTTTGAAAAGCTCTCTGAAACGTTTATTACATTCCACATAGAATCAAAATCTAAAATATCTTAGTTTTTTAGGATAAATTAATGGTTTTGACCGCATAAGGCTATATATTTTGGTCACTGTGTCTATTGATCGCTTTTGTCTAAATCGTATGGCCAAAAACTGAATTTAGGCATGGTTTATTATGTTTCACTAAAGTTATGAATTATATTATTTTTTTAATTTAAAAAATGTACATTTTTTTTTAATTATTCGGAAACTCGCTATTATTTGCAATGTGACAACAGCAAGACTTTAATGTATAAAATGAATATTTTGATGACATTTACCTAATTTCCTCTCAGTGATTCAAAGAAAATTAAAACATGGTAATATCTAGTATACTAACCCCTCTCCGAAAGTGCACATATTAAAGAATGGTTATATGTAGATAATTTAAATCGTAACTAACGAAAAACCCTAAAATAATAAAATGAATTAAAAGATTTCTTGCTAAAAAATCAATACAAGCTCTATATCCTAGAATATAGCAAAAAAATTAAATATTTGGAATAAATATGACGTCACATGATTTTGTTCAGTACATGATACGTTGAATATAAAATATATTTATAAAAAAATTGGATCAAACTTTCCGATCATTGTAATATGCGATTACACATCATGTACATGAATCCAGATATTGACAGAAAGCTTAAAATATTCTTTTTGAAATATACGATTCATTTATTGCATTTTTATCCTACAATACTTTGAAATTGCTTGTTAATCATTTTTTCTTTGATATTTTATGGCTAATTGTAATATATTTTCACTTAATGATTTTTAATAATTATGAGTTTGTAAATGATAATTTGGTAGTAATGCAGGCTTTAATATTGTTTTCTCTGATAATAAGCCCTAGCCGTAAAACTTTGAGAAATTATGGTTAAAACTTTGATAAATGATTGCTTTTTCATTGGCCTACAGACTTCATAAAGACAACCAATATAATATGTCTGAGTACAAATAGTAATATATATATGAATTTATATCAATAAAATATAAACAACGCATCAATTATTTTTTTACTTTAACGAAAAAATATTCATTCGTTACTCAACATAACAATTTCAAATACATCATCACCTAATCTCTAATAAGTAAAATGAATTTTTCTCCGAAACTTAGTCGTCTGAAAGTGGAAAATCTCTGCAATAGTTAGTCGTCGATGTAAGGAGTGTTGCAAAATGTTATTTTTTAGGAAAATCTCTCACAAAATTAAATAATACAGGTTTGAATGTTTTATTTAATAATTAAGATATTTATGATTCATATTTTATTTTTGTTTTACTGTTACAGAGTCTAAAAAGCCTAAAAATTAATTACATATAGAAATCGAAAACATTTAATTTTTAATATTTCTTTATTAAGCAAAATTGTTAATTTCAAGCAGTTAATATTAGGTCATCCCTTGGCTTGTTAAAGAATTTCTTTGTTTCAGACGACGAATCAATATTCTATAAATTATGAAATATACATCGTTAATATGATAAAAACTACAATAACTGGAATAACCAAAGCCCACCAGACCCCTTTTTTCTGTAATATATTCTGATGTAAAAAACAAGTTACCACTTTATTGGTTTGTATACATGTAAGATTTGTATTTGAGAAATCTAGGATGGTCAAATCAGAGACGATTTCATTATATTGATGCTCAATATCAGCAGTTATTTTGTTGATTCTGCATATTCGATCGAAGTCCTTGGGTTCAATGAATATATTTATGATTTGATAACTCAGGGAATTAGTTCGCTCTTGATTGAAATATATGATCTTTTTTTGATTTTCAATTTCATATCTAGTTGTCTTTTCAATTTTCCACTTATAATTAAAATAATGATTATGTGTCTTATCAGATCTTTCATTTTTATAAGACATGTTGCAATTACTGATATCTATGTATTTTACAGCATCAACTGAGATGCATTTAATATCCATGTGATGCGGCTGTTGAGGTAGATCTGGTATATATGTGAATTTGAACAATCAATAGTGATTGTTCAAATTCCAATTGCGTTATATCAAATTCGTAGAATCTTGCAAAATCTGGTTAAAATAATATGAATAAAATTACCCTCCAAATGAAACTTGGATATAAAAATTGAGCTTGATCAAAAATTTTGTATTTCCAAATGACGTATTTAATAAATTTTTGTCGTCTGTATCAGCATTAACTTGAAGCATATTTGTCAGCGTCAGAAATAAATGAAGAAGGAATATACACATCTGAAGTAAAAACAGCTAATCAGTTATGACAATCTTTGCATATTATTATTACGCCAAAAAAACTAACACTAGTCATAATAATATTAATAATCCCGATACATTAATTTAATCAAAGTATTATGGAAATTTGGAAATCTACATCATTGTTAATTTAACTATTATTTTATATCAGAAATACTAACATCAAAATGTATTTATACTGTTTGAATTTGTCTTACTAGTAAAATTCGTGTTTTTTGAAACAGTCAACATTTTCTCAATTAATTTCATAGTATCTTTTTAAATATGCAGGTCATAAAAACAAGTATTCAAATCCTTGAAAGAGTTTTAATAATGTTAACAATAATAATTGGAGATCAATAATAATATCACAAAAGACGAAAAAAAAATGATCATTTGGCATCAATAATCAGAATATAAAAATATATTAATCTACCATTGGAGTATTTATTTATATCATTTGGATTCCCAATAAATATTTTTAAATTTATCAGAGGTCGACAATCACATATTTACCGAGAGTTCACGAGAATATATGTTATTAATCAAATGAAAAACGTTTAATTCTGAATGGTTTTATTTACTGGTAAATTTTGTAACAACTATCCATTGGTTTTACAATTGATAAAACTTTGATTAATTATACTATGAAGATATTAGCAGTGATATAAATATCACTCATCCGATATTATAAAATGCTATAATCCAATGCTGTGATGCATACTATATTTCTCTTTAATTTTAAAATATTTAAAAATCATCATAAACTAAATCGGTTGAATAATAAGATTGCCCCCCCCAAACCATTACCTTCGAGGTTGCGCAATGCGATCTTCGTTTTTTACCTCTTCTCTTGACTTTTTCGATATTAAAACCCTTAAATCAGGTATAAATAATTATAAGGGTCAGCTAAAATCCAATAACTTTGATCGCATGAGAAAAATGTGTTGAAAATTTATATTTTTAACGTTGCTGCTTATTTTTACATATGTTTGTTAAAATTCTATAGAAACGATGATTATTCTATAAATTCTACTTCTCTAATGAACTTTAAAAGCCCTTCTTAAAGATTTCCAGAATTTTTTCTTCTCCAGAGAAACTCTCCCAAAAATTGATCAAATAGCATAAATTTTGGATCTCGTTTATTTTAAGTTTAGTAATTGATAAAAGGGTATTCTTAAAGATAGAATACTCTTTTCTGCAATATTTAGAAGAGAATCGCCAATTTCTACCTCTTCTTTTTATACCAGTTCCGTTGCAGGCATGGCATGTATTTAACGCTGGTACGATATTTTTTTCGAGCAAATACAATATTGCCTTTTCTTCGTCTTGCAAAATCGCTAAAATGTCGAAAAAAGTAGGCACCATTTTGAACACAGAGCGCATGCGAGAAAGTAATGGTTTGAAGGGGGGGGGGCGATCTTGTTAGAGCTCCACCAAATCATTTAGATAATCAATAACGATTTTTATTTAATCGCGAAATTATGCTCGTCTAAAATATTTAAAATGTCGTTTTTGTATGTTTCTCTTCAGTTAAATAAAATATGTTGTTCTCCAAAAGCATTAAACATAATAAAATTATTTCTAAGATATTATGAATTTATCATTGAAAAAATAAAATCCTTTATTTTTTTAATTACTCATTTGATTGAATCTTCATGAGTTTGCATTAACAAAATCTCTACATCGCCTCTTATTAGATAAGCATGTCCATTTATCTCTTTTATACCAATCAGTACGGATTGATATATATTTATACCAATCATATATTTCTAATAAAGAGCTTTTATACACACCATCTCAATTACACCATTTCGCCATTCAGTAAATACCATTGTTTGTGAATTATGTTAATTTGAAATTTTCAAAAATATATTTTATGATTAGACTTCTATTGAATTTAATAAATGTGAACAATTAAGATATAAATCGAGTTGACACTATTGAGATGTCAAAAAAACCATGAATCTTGAGAGTATAGAAAACCAACACTTTCGTGCTCACTTTAAATATACAACGATTCAAAACATTAAATTGGTACGTATTCTCTAATTTAGGCTGAATCTGTTAAAATTAATCGAGTCTAACATCTCAGGATTTTTTTGGTCATTTTCAATCCAAGATGTATTGTTCATGGTTTCGTGAAGCCACCGCATCAATCAAAATCATTGTAGTGTTAACATTTTTAGATATTTTTAATTAAATATTTCATTAAAATTAGAAATGGGTAGATGAAAAATAATGTATTTATTCCTCTGAAATTTAACATAAATTGAATGAAGAGCCATACATTAAAGAAAGTCTTAATAATTTAAAAAATTTTCACAAAAACTTCAGAAATTCTGGAAGAATCTATAGATAATTTTGAATGAAACAATATGATCCGTTTTCGAAAAGAGAGATAGAAAAAGGTCAACTCGATTTTATTATATTTTATATGGATTAGTTTATTATAATGATTTAATTTTGAGTTATGCCTAAGTAAATTGACAAATGATTGAAACAAAAAAATATTTGTGAAAACTATGTTCGCTTGTAATCGTAATTAAAAAATCTAACCAAAATACGATTCGAATTAATAGATAAATGTGGATAAATCCATCTGGAGTTATCATGAAAATAAAATAATTTTTCAATCTATTTTTTTTCTGTCAAATAAATAGAATTTTTTGATCCAATTCACTATATTATATATTACAAAATTCATATTTTTCTTAAGAAAGTATATTATATTAATTCAACTCAGATTAATGTATATTTGAATTTTTTGTAATAAATCAATCGAGATGTTATAACAATACCTTATATTATCTGACAGTCAGAATAATGATAGTTTTTATTATGTCAAGCTAAATCATGAAATACGATTATCAAAATTAAAAAGAATTGTTCGTTTTAAATATTTTGATGTATAAAAATCGAATAAAAAAACATAATTGATAATCGTATCACGATATACCAAGATTTTATTTATAATTTGAGGACTAATCATATTAATACCTAAATTATTTTATATTAAATATTTTAGGTGCTTAAATTTTTTTGGGATGATAATGATGCTGTATTCATCAGACATTACTTTTAAAAATAAAGAATGATAAAAATGAACACATTCAGAATAAGAGCCAACACTGTTTTATTTTCAACAATTGGGCGACAAGATTTTCAACAACCATACAAACTGAAATAGTTCTTAAAACACTGTGTTTAAATACAGTAAAAAATGGACTGTTTTATCTTAAAAATACCATTCAAATTTCTATTTATTTTTCACAATATTATGAGTTTAATATAGCTTTAGCAATCTAATTGTTTGAGTTCTATATACTTTGAGATTGAATTGTAATCTGTCGTTTCTAAAAAATCACACATCAGTTTTCTATCTTCCCTTCAATGTCTAAAAACAACATTAGCCAGAGATATATTGTGCTCATTGTGTTGATTCATTATGATGTCTATTTTTTTTTAACTCTTTTAGAGTTTGAGAGATATCGAAAACATTTTAAGTATTGGATTAATTGTCCGAAACTAAACATTGAGAGTCTCTAGAATTTTGCATTTAATTATTCATTTAGATATGAATTGATATCATGTAGTGTGTTTTGATGTATTTGTAAGAGATCGATTATATTTTTCAGATAATTTTACCTAGAGATCGATTGATCAGATATATTTTTAATACTGGAATTAACACTCATATTTCAAAATGTATAAAGGTTTTTAATTGCTTAAATCAAAAAAATCGAAAATTTCTTTTTACCTTAATATCACGGCTTATATTTGTTTTGAGGATTTCATCGTTTATAATTCGCAATATAAACGAAATTAAAAATAACGAAATATTCCGAGAACTTAATTGTAATTACAATACAACATATTTGTTTTGACTGAAAAATATACATGGTTAAAATATGACCCAGATTTCAGAAAAAAATGATTTTTAAAGGAATAATTTTTTTTGCCATTTGTGCAAGATAATTATGATTACGTCATCTGATTATATATGGTCTATACAACTCTAAAAATGGGAATTGTAACTTCAGTTTTTTGTCTATTGTTATTAATTACAGTCTTATATTTTTTCCCAAAATATAAAAAAGTATAAATTCTCTTCAATATCAAGTACATTAATCTTAATAAAAATTATCTTAAATTAATGAGTATCAATACAATATACAAAATATAAAACAGTTAAATGAAGAATCAATTCTATTGCGTTATACCCTGGACTTATCATCAGACCAAAATAACTTCATGGAATTATGTAAATTAGTTTACGGCGTTTTAAAAAATAAATTAGGATTTGATAATCTTAGTATTGCTCATTTGTATTATGAGGTCTTATATATTCAATATTTGTTTTATATTATAAAGTAACGATACAAATATCGTAATATAAAATTCAACCAATTTATTATTCGAGATTTTGATCATATGGTAAAAATTTGTCATAAAATCATTGTATTTGATTCAATCATCTTAATATTGGTAATTTGTTTCAAAATATTTGTACAGTAATATCATTAAATTTTTACAACATTTGACTCATATATTTACAAAAAAATGACAAATACTCAAGGTATAACTGGAGAAATTGTGATCTAAAAATTGTATCTATATAGAGACTAACTCATTAAAGATGTCAAAAATAAAATACTCATATTATCATTTCAATGGCTTTTACCTAATAATAATCGTATAAAATCACTTATATTGATTCATATATTCATTTTTTTGCTCTGAATTGAATAATTGACTATCAAAATTTTATTAAATGGACTAAAATATAATCCACTAACAGTACAATGTTCATACTTAATCAAGACGTATAGTTCATTATAAAAAAATTATCTTCTATTAGTAAAATAATTTTAATGCTAATGCTTTTTTGTATTTTATTTATATAATCGCTATATTAATATTTATGGACTTCAAAAGTTGAGGATTATATTTACTTCAGTTGGCCGAAAAATGTCAAACTATATTCATCATATGTACTTATATTGATATATCCTTGCATGTTTGCGTAAATTTTATTTAGCATTCGTTTTTTTTTTAATGCGTTTGAACAGAAACATTGAATAAAGAATATATCTTTTATAAAAGACGTTCAAAATCGAATACAAATTATGTGGCCCATTTTGATGCCTTTAGTTAACGATAATCGACAATCTATATATTTTTTTATGATAAGACTAGTGTTTTATTAGGAATTCATAAATTATTCTGCGCATGACAAGTAACATGATAACTAAAATTACGAAATATTCCGAAATATAAATTATTCTCAAAAGTCAGAATCAAAATTTGATTTTTAGCTGAAAAAACTAGACAGAAGGAACATTTAGCACAGTTAAGGGTATTTCTATCCAAATATGAAAAATTACCAATATTCTAAATGTTAAATCAATATAAAAACATTAACGTATTAAATTAAAGAATTACATATAAACAATACAAAATACATAACTGATTACAATTAAATCACAGTTAAATTCTATATATTTCGAGAGGGAACTTACCTTGTGACGAATAAAACTTTTTGAAAAATTGGATAATTATTTTTTGGGCGTTTTTTAATAAAATTTTATTAGATGAAATGGGAATTTATACGATATCATTAACTAGTGTTTTTTATTGGAATTTTTGATCATTAATGAGCCTTTGGTCATAAACTCGCGTATTGATTAAATACTGAACAAAGAGGTACATTTCATATAAAATTAAAGAGTATATCCTGAAAAAATTCCATGAAAACGCGGACAATTTTCTCAAAAATCTGAAAAAAAAGGGTTTACAAATAATAATGTTTTAAGGGATCCATACCATTACATGTGGCCAATTAACATGACCATTATAATCCATTTTCATTCTGTTGGTATTAAACGTGCTAAATAGCTTTAAGGCATGAATATACAAGGTTTCCTATTATAGATTTTCAATTAACTATAAAATTTTTGATAAATCGAAAAATTAATTAATATACACTATCTTTAATTCCAGATATAAACACAAGAATCCATCAAAATAGGCTTTTCATTCTTTTACTCTAGAGATGATTTTTAATAAATTTGAGATACTATGAATTTACTGTCAATATTATATCTTTATTAGATGCAGTAAATATTTAAGATCTATACATTTAAAAGTTTTGTATTTATAATTTTGGATGTACTTTTATTTGGCAACATTATATCATTGAATTAATTAAAAGAGCTAAATAAAAAATGTTTCCAGCTTTATTTAGTTCGAATTCGGCAGTTCTTAATAAATAGGTTCAGAATTTCTTTTTTTTTCTTTTAGTTAGCGATCGCATTTGTTAAATCCAGAATTTTCACTGGATTCCGCCTGAAATTCTACATTTTTTTAAGAACCAAATTTGAACATTTATAAATAATTTCTTTCGAGATCGAGAAGGACAATTCATTTATTGTAACTGTAATTAACAATATAGAAATACAATGTACACCTATCCCGAATTACCATTTTAAGCTTTGATTAATCATTTTAAACTTTACTAAGGTTCATGCTGCAAACTCTTTGAGTATTCAACGTTAATTCAAAAAATTCAAGTGACAAACTTTTTTTAAAATTACATAATAGCGGATAAGAATACATAAAAGAGTTGTTAAAACATAATCATCTTCAATTGTTTATATTTTCCCACGTCTAGCCAAGTCTATCTATTATTTTAAATTAGGCCTAAAAATATGTCATCATTATACGAAATATCAATGTTTTTTCTGATATTTAGAAGATCATCAACATGATTTTTTTCATTCGTATACATCGCAACCTCATCACAGGGGGTACTTTATTCGAAATTAATTAGTAAATATTTAAAAATGAGTTATTTCTAAAAATGATATATTCAGGAAGAATCCATAGGAAATTCCTAATAAATCTCACAGAATTCGAGGCGTTAATCAGAAAAACGATATTAAAATTTCACGTTTGACAATTCAAAAGATGTAATAACATTGGTTATAAATAATTATATTTTTAGAAATTCTAATATGTTAAGAATGACCAAAACGTATATAGATAATATTCACAAATTTTGATATATCAATATTTGAAAATTTTATATTAAATCATCATTCAAGTCCAGTGTAGTCAAAGTACAAACATATCTATTAGCATTATTGTATTATATTTCATAGATAAAGGTATATCAATTATAAATTGTATTGCATCAAAGTTAAAAAAAAAAACATTCTAAAGATTTCTGAATAAATAATGATAAAATCATGCAAAAAATTTAATAAAATACTGAAGACTCTGTATATCAACCAAATTTATAATATTATTATGTTAATTTATTATCAAACAATCATATTTATTACAGTTAGATTTTTTCATTCATGGAAAAGCGAATGAACACGAGAATGGATTTAGCTTAGAGAAATACCTTTAAGATACTAGTTCTGTTGTCAATTTATTCGACGACATAATACTGTATATATACATATATTTGTATCTTGTAAATTGAAACTGAATTTATATCACAGATAATGTTTGCTGTAAAATATGGATATATGCACCACGATATACACCATTTTCCGTCCTAAATGGCTAATGTTACAATAATGACATTCAAAGGTTCCGATGTTGTATTTAAAAGTTAATTGATATTTATAAATGTTCTACCTTTGAGAGTTATGAATATATTCATTCAGTACCAAGAGTTGGAATATGTGGTGTCCTTTTCTTAGATTTGATTGAGCTTTACATGCATTAAATCTATTCTAAAATTGATATTTTATCATCAAATCACATCAGAACCTTTGAATGCCACTATCCTAAATTCGGCCATTTTGTACGGAAAATGGTATAAGATCAATATGAAATCATAAAGGTTATTATTTTTGGAAACATTCGTACCTCAATAATTGACTAGTTGATTGTATTAAAATATATTTTCATTTGAATATATTTTTCGTTCAATCAACATTACATTTTTTCTAGCTAAAATTTCAATGTAAATCTACACTTAGATGTGTGGCTTCGATAAGAATCGTAAGTGTGGTTCATAAGGGTAATTAGCAAGTTTGAATATTTTTCATATATCTGAATTAAATGTATTTAGTAGAATGATTCCCAAGCTCTTCGAAAAAGCTCAGGGAGTCAATAACAGAGAAGGTATCCCTTTTTGCTGATAAGAACACCAAATAAATTGGGGATCAATAATAAATATATTTTGAAGTGTTTTTCTATACACACAAACAATTTTTCAAGCATAAGTTGGAAAATAATGTAGAGTATTATGTTGTATAAACGGAATATCATACAATTCTTAAGTTTTCAATTGTTTGATTGGGGTTTTTTAAAAGAATAATGTTTTATGTTTTCCCCCTGACATGTTGTTTTGTATGTAGAGTTTTACCGATTCCAGCTTTCGTAAAATAGGTTTCAGTTTAAGGAATCAATACTAAAATAACTGAAGTTAAGTTACTCGAGTATAATCAACACATTATCAACGATAAAATATATAATTTTCAAATATTAATATATATTGAAAGCCTTTTGAGAGTATCGTTAATATTGGTAAACGTTCTGGAATACATCTGGTACCACAATACTACATAGTAAGCCCTGAAAGCTATGTTTATATTCATAAACAAAAACATCAGTATAATAAATAATTGTTTTTATTTTAGTTTTTCAATGTTATACAAACATAAAACAAGTCGTTTTTTGTAGTTCTTTCGATTATGATCATAGAAATATTATTTCTTAAACGTTTTAGCCATTAAACATTGTCTAAACATCACTTAGAATAAAAAAAATTTCATGTTTAACTATTTTGAGAATTTTACAACGAATTAAATTTCTTTATTTTTTTTAAATGGATTATTGTACCTAATATCTCCTGACGTGTTATCACCGGCAGACTTTTAAAAATTTATTTAGATTTAATGGAAAACAAATTAAATGTTTTACTCTTTATATTCAAAAAAACATGATTAAATAGAAACAAGAACATTTTTAATTTCTAATCACAAAATATAGAAGCTAACATACAATCCTAGAGGAGATAATGATACAAGAGTTTTATGACGTAATATGAACTATTTCCCCATCATTCACAATAAACTATCATTATCGATTGCTTTAACCAATAATATCGGACAGAAACACACAGGAAATTTTGTTAAAGTTAATATGTAACATTCAGACTATTTTAAATAGTAAATTTTCTATTTAAATTCAAAAATGAACTTTTAAACATAAGGATGAGTTAATTCTTTTGTATTTTCGATTTATAATATTAAGAGAAAATTTGTGAAGAGTATTGTTACCACAAAATTTCAAATTGAACCAGACAGCCAATATATATTTGACAAAATTTATAAGTATTTTAAGACTGAAATTTTGATGCCCAACACAGTGTCACCATCTATAATATGCTTAAGAAATTATTTGACTTTCCAAAGGTTTGATTGTTGATTAAAAAACTATATGACCAAATTCACTTGTCATTATATATTAAATTCATTGACTGTATTTTGTGAATAAAATTCATTAAACGACGGCAGCTATACATTATTTCTTACAAAATTAGTCCATTTAATAGAAGTAAAACAATTTGTTTGGAATATATTATTTGGAGAACTTTAAGGATAAAAATAATGAAGAATATGATCTTTTACGGATACATGAAGAGGTACGTAAGTTTTGTGAACGGATTGGTTGAAAACTTTTATTTAGAGATATTATCTCTATATCGAGATTCATTCAAATAGCATATTTATCTACAAAAGAATTTTATCGTAGCAAGCGTTCATGGCTTCTTTAACAGACAAGATTATCATATTTAAAACTTGCGATATATGATTTTGAGGCGGTTAGTGTGGTCTAATTTATCTAAAATAGCCAATGATGTGTTATCTGATGACTTTTTCTATTTAATCGAATGTATGGCAGGAAACATACTATCATTTCTTAGAGTTACAAAGATTTACACAGTATTTTGTATAAATTAAATTATTTTTAGGGGTGACGTGCATTAGTCGCTTGGATTCCATTTGATTTTTACCAGTTATTCGTGAATTTTCACAGTAAGAATTTGTATTAAAAAAATAAACTATCCGATAATGGTAGCAGTTGAATAGATAAACCTTATCATAAATGGTGATACTGATTCTGAAATATCCTTATTTTTTGACATTTCTCATATGATTATTAACTCTACAATGAAAAAATATTCATAAACCCTTAAAGTATTTTTTTACAAAAATGAAGTTTAATTCAACATTAGAGGCTTTCGAAAGACCATGAGTAAAACAAAATAGTGGATGGACCATAATGTTAGAATTTATTTAAGAAAAATTAGCCGAATTATTCATGATGAGATAAAAAATTTTGTGTAACATTCAAATTTAGTGTATTATCAAATGCTTCCATTATTCATCGATGCACGTGTCAAAATTGATGAAAAAATAAACAACGAGAACACTCAAATTATCAGGGAAAGATATACAACCAGATATTTAGAAATATTACAATCGTCTATGAAGAATTAATTTATATCTATTGATGAATGTGAGGTAAATATTTCAATATGAACCTTGCGCAGGATATCGAAAATTCGGACCCTGACAAATCATATCGTTCTAAATATGAGAAGTGTATTATTTAAATTTTTGCTGTCAGGAATGTCTATGTGCTGCTTTAAAATACATGATATGTTATTTCATTAACCATAGTTCTGGGAGCCAATTGTGTCCATGAATTTTTTGAAATGATTCACACTGTGAAGATATTTCATTCTTTGTAAAATTTCACACATTTAATCATCCCGATATTGGAACGACATCTAATATTATCACACGTTAAAGGGCTCACTACACCCATTTTACATAAAGATTTGGCATTCATGAATTAAATTGCGAATATGTTTTCGAAGTGGTAGATTAATTCATAAATATGCAATCTCAAAATTTTGAAGAGAGTATTTCAAAACATAAAAATCCATTTTTTTTGATTTATGGCCATGATTTTTCCGTCTATAAAACTTATATATATTAAGAGGCATTATCGTTAAGTTCGAATTAAATTATAGAAGACTGCAGATATATACTTTACAAGATTTATTCTTGATATTATTCTTAATTATTATATATGTCCTATTTTTATTCATTGTGTAAACAAATTGGAAACTATCTATCATTAGAAAATGACAAATAACAAAGCATTTATGCATTGATTTTACAATCAGATGATATTAACGATAATTCATCCGTATTATAATATGAAATTTTGGCATGGTAATACCCAATTATCTTTGAGATCTCCTAGCCTTTGTAAATATGGCAGAATCATTTCAATTTAATGATGAACTATTAGGACTCTCGAAAAACGAAAAAAACGTAAAATAAATTTAAGAAATGGATAGATGGAGTGCTGTATTAAAAAATCAAAACCATCGCTCTATTATAGAATTCGGGGAACTGTACCAATATTTGTTATAAATATTACGTAATTTTAAAAAGTAGAGAGTGATTTCCGTTAAATATGAAGATTTTTTTTTTGAAAAATAACAAGACTAAACTTTAATAACCATGATAATTTGTAACTACTTTTAATGTGAATTAAACTAGACATTGATAAACATATGAATATCTACTGGTTTCAAATATTAAATAGATTAGTGGCTTGTTGATTACTTTTAATTCAATAATAAACATTATTTATGATCTTTGATGGTGGTTTGAGTTTAACAATATTTATTGATTTTCATCTATAGATAGTAAAATATAATTTTATCCGATATGGGGTTTTGAAAATTATTTTCTAATAAATGGAATGATAGGAATATAGCGTTGCTATTAAGGGTAGACCTAAAAAGCATGAATTTTTATCTATTCACCGTATCACTAATCATCAAACCCATATACTCTATTATCTACGTATATAAATGTAAATATAGATATAAGAATTTATATCATTAAATATCATGTAATCTTCCGTGTTTTTGTTTTATAATGACTACATATTGCATGTTACTCGCTTAAACAATTCCAAAAAAACATCCTAACTGATGGTAAATTCGTTTTAAGATATTTTGTCAGAAACTTTTCCTGTTCGTAAAGTGACGATTGTATGCAAATTTTTTGCATTAATATCACAGGTATTACACGAATATATGGCATACCTCGAATCAATATCAAAAATACTAGTTGTATTGATGTATTTTTTCAAAATAACCATAATTTTAATTTTAAAATGGTTTTGATGATCTTCAGACAACAATGCCTAAAAATTGTACATATATATATATCGAAATCAAAATAAATATCAATATTTTTAAATACAGCAAAATTGTTTATATCAAGCTGTGAATATCATGTTCTTTTTTAGCCTCTTTTTGTATCTCTTGGTTTCAGTCGACGCTTCAATATTCTGTAAATTATGAAAAATACATCGATAAAATGACTGTAACAGGTAGAATAAGAATAACCAAACTCCACCATAACTTGTTTGTGTTTGATATGTTCTTATCTAAAATATCTTGATTGATTGGTGTACTTGTAAGAATTGATTTCGTCGTATCTATGGGTAGCGATATATTGACGCAAGCGAAATCGTTGTTGTTAATATCCATTGTTGTTTGCTTGAGTGTGCATATTTGAGTGTAGCTTTTGGGTTCAATAGTCATATTTTTGATAAAAAATTTAATTTCTTTAGGTGCACTTTGATCTAAATTAAAATCTTTTTGGAGGTTTTCGATTTCATATTTAGTTATCTTATCAATTTTCCAATAACCGTTAAAAATACGATCGTGTTGTTGACTGCGAATATTGATTTTTGCAGAAATGTTGCATTTAGTGATTTCTATGTATTCTGTCGTATCAACCAAGTTGCATTTAATCTCAAGGAACGGTTTTTCTCTAAAGCTGTTCACTTTATCGAATAGGATTATTAAGTCTGTGCCTTTTTGATCTACTTTCATATCTTTTGCATCGAACGATTCCTTCTCTGCTCTAAATTATTTCAATAAAAATACAAAGCTAACTTTATGAAAGCAAAAGAATCTTTCTGGATCCCAAATGTTGTGTCGCCAACTGAAAGATTCAATATTTTTTCTTCTTTTGTTTCAGCTTTTAGTTGGACAATATTGAGCAGCGTCAGAAACAAATGAAGAAGATAAATCGACATTTCTAGTAACAACAGCTAATTAGTTATATAAATAATGAGATTATCTTTATGTAAATATATAAACATCATGATATATACTTATATTCGTATATAACATGTATTTTCACAAAATATTAATTTTAATTGAATATTTGCTTCGTTTTAATTAATCATATATTATATTTGGATATTAACATTTATGAATATTTATATTGTCTGAGTTAGTTTACACGTAAAATTCAAATGATCTAATCTTTCTTAATATTATCACGTAAGTTCATAGTTTTTGATCAAATAATAAGATTAATATAACAAGCCTCGATTTATTGATAGTTTGTTAAGTATATCAAAAACAAATAAAAACTCTGACCAATGATAATTAAACAACAATTAACGCAGAATGTTAATTTAAAATTAAAAATCCAAAAATGGAAATATAAGTGATATTCAGAGAATATTCTTAAAAATATTTTGAATCAAACTTAAATATTTACAATCTAATCATAGGTTGACATTCAAATATTAACCATATGTTCACCAAAATATTTTTATATTGATCAAAAACTAACACCTTAATTTCCGATGTATATATTCTGCCATAAATTTTATAAACCTGTGCATTTGCAGGAAAATAGCTAAACGTTTGATTAAACATACGTTGAGTATATAGTCATTGTGTGATAATTATCAACCAACCAATATTTTGAAATGCATATATCAAAGCCTATCATATGCCGTGAATTTCTGATAAATAAAAATATTGTTAAATTGGTAGTTCATCAAATACTATTACGTGTTGATCATTAATAATAACTAATATTCATCTTCTAAATAAAACCCAAAAAAATTTAAATTGATTTTTTTGAAAATATATCTATATATATTAAAATACATTCTTTCTATCTCATATACAATCAGCGCTAAATTGTCATTCGACTCTTCTGAATACATCATTGACAAATCGAATATTTATCGGTTTAACACTGCATTTAAAAGCATCCTAAAACGTAACTACACATGAAATCGTGAGATACCATTTCATAATAAATGTATTATATTTACAAATATTCTACTAATCAACATATAATCTATACATAATAGAATAGTGTCACTCACTTACTAACTCATTCATAACTCTTTTTGATCCAAATCATGGTCATGCGATCTGACAACAATCACACTATGTAAACATTTATGATTTTGAGGATTATAATTGTTGTTTTTCTAAATCTTTTTGTTTCAATGATATTAAAGAATATTCAAAAAGCGGTTCCATCACCTCTATATGTGAATTTTGAGGGTCTGAAACGAATCCATGATGATAATATTTAATTTGAGTGCACTCAAGGTTTCATCGATATTATTTTTCGATGCTTTAGAATTAATGATTGATATTAAAAGGAGGGATGGTATCTCTTATCCTCTAAGTCTGTATATTGTTTACTCTGTCATACAAGGCTCAATTAAATTTATCTAACTTTTTCGAAGTTGCGGAGGTACGGTTGTAAATCAAAATGTCTAGTTTTAGATAATTATGCAAATCGTATATTTTTATACAAAAATATAAAGAATCATATAACTATTTGCCCCATGGTATATTAAAAATTTCACAATATTTTGATCTTCATAAATTGTTAATTTCAAATAATATAATAGAGAAGAGCACCATATTAAATTTGATTGAGATTTTTGACGATCAATAAATACCGTTTCAACAGTCAATTTTATAAAATACCAAACTTTCGCGTGGTTGAAATCAGCATTTTTAAAATCAATTATCCATTGAATTATTCTCAGAAAAATGTAGAAATGTTTTCTCAGAAGTACACCAAGTAATTTTCAACAACTTTTATCAGCCTTTCCTTCGTGATTTCAGAATGTTAAAAAAGATCTATGATCTTTGGAGCCTAAAAGCATTCATAAAACATGAACGCATTTAAACTTTAATATTTTAATTTAATTTCAATTTATATTTTTGTTTATTTAAAGATTTTACCAAATGAATACAGTTCATTTTATACTCGTTAAAAAAAAAGATACATTATTCAACTGATCTTCTTAAAATGATTGTAAAAAATTCAAAATTATTGATTCAGAAAAAAGAGAAATTTAGAATGATTCTAGCACGAATTAACAATATAAAATCTTGTATTTTAGGAGTAATTATATTCACATAAAAATATTGAATAAAAATATTCAATATACATTCGGAATCGTAGTTATTAATATAAAAAATATAACCTCAAGTTCAGAACAAAAAATTAAAAACTAATTATTCTTCAAAATGTATTTTGATGGGATATCTTTATAACTTTAACGAAAAGTCACGTGCATATACTTAAATGCTGGAAATGAGTTATTAACAATATTAGCAAATATGATCATATACATGTCCTGTAGAATTATCAGTAATACCCATATATCGTTGCTCTTACATATTGATAATCAGTAATCCATTTAAAATGTTAAATAAACTATTTAATTTATATGTAAAATCTAT
>JWZT01004210.1:96655-110319 GCA_000827895.1 Thelohanellus kitauei
CTGTATGGGTATCAACAAATGGAAAATCACAAGTGTTCTAAATATTATATTAATATATATTCAAGTGTAGATCTCAAATCAACGAATATGGTCAATAAAAATATCTAAATACTGGGAAATACACCATAAATTGTTTTTATTTCTATAAAAACTTACCTTCTGAGGAATACACCGATATTGAAACCTTGTTAATTAGTTTTAGGGCGTTTTTAAATATAATTTTGATTCGAAAATTTGAGATTTCATCATTTTTATGGTTTTAATATTTTTGAGAATATATATTTTCATCAAGAGCCTAGAAGATTCATATCTATCATCATATCCGATTTCATACATTTTTCTGTATATTTTATCTCTATCTTCGATTAAAATTTCCTCAACGACTTGTCTCTTTTGAATAAATACTCCAAATATTGGGAATTAAGCAAAGGTTTTTACATATAACGTGTCTAATATTCACATTTTTTTCGTAAATAATATTTTGGAAATCCAATAAATAAATTAGTTTATGAACAAATAATGGTGAGATAGAGTCGCAACCACTAATTGAACAATAAATAAAATGGAAATTACATTTTTCGTTCATTTTCGTAAGTTATAGATTTGGCATTTTATGTAGGAAAATGTAATGTGCTCATTTATTTTTAAGACCTCAAAATTCTCAATTGAATATATTTTAAATCTTCTTAAATCTCATCAAAAGATTACAACGTTATTTAAATGTAGAAACAATTGTGGCCATCTACGAATTAGGTTTTATAAAGTAGATGAATGATGATACTTTTTATATTTTTTTGATATTAATATAGCGGTCAATTCATTTTACTGAATTGAATGGATTGCCAGACTGTTTCAAGTGAATTTTTTCGAAAAATTTTATCATTTTATCTTTTATCAGACTTGTTGTTTAATAACTTATATCTGTTTATATATATTTGTGTGAGCTATATCACATTTTATCATATTTTTGGTTCATAAATCGATTTAGTAGACATGTATTTTAAAATAGTATTTAAACTCGCATACAAATATGTTACAGATTGATAGTTCGCCAAATATTCGAGAATTTCGATCTTTCCTTAAAATAAAAGATTAGGGATTTATTTTGTTCTAATTCATATATAATAGTTATTGTTTTATTGTCGAATAACCGCTTCTATATAATCGATATGTCGATTTCAAGATACAGAGTATTTTCGTAACTTAAATGAATTTACATTCATTTAATTGAAATTAAGATATTTTAGACAACCAAAACCCATTTCCCAAGTGTTATATGTCATTTCTGAATTTCTCTAAATAAATATGACCAGAATAATGTATATTCAAAAAATAAATATTCGTATGTGGATGAAAGGAATATTTGACTCTTATCAAAAACATCTAACTGTAAGTGTAATTTAAATAATTCATGACGTTTTTGAGAGTTCAATCCACTTGATAATTAAAAAATATGTAACCAACCTGAGAGTATTTTACAAAATTTAGGTGAAATTCTACCATATAAACATTTAGATGATCATGAGCTAATTAAACCGTTGATGGAGATATTGTCAGAATTTATTTCAGTATAATTTTCGGAACAGCCTATGAAGAGATAGATATTCTGTTTACGAATTATAATAGATAATTTTGTCTAATTGCCTATATTTTACGAAACATGTATAAATAAATGCATAAAAAGAAACCACGACAGCACTAAATATATCAGGAAGAGATACGCAACCAAATATTTAGAAATATTAAATATCGTCTATAGAGTATTCATTTATATTTATGGACAATGGTTAGGTAATATTTCAATGACAACCAGACTCAGAAATCTAGCAACATGATGCATTCGATAAATGTTGTTCAAAATCTAAGAAATCTATTTTTTGAAGTATTTCTGCCATGAATGTATACATGCTGCTGTTACAAAACTGATGAAATCATGCATAGACTAGAGATCTTTTTAGCAATTATGCCAAAGTAATTTTGGAACAGATTCGAATTGTAAATATACAACACGCTGCGAAAATCATGCACAGTATATCATCTCGTGATTCTGAAGATGTCTCGTGTCATATTATGATGAACCTTGCTCTCAGTACTCCTTTGAGCAAAGATTGGCCCTTCTTGAATCCAATCAAGAACATTATTATGAAGTGTGGGGTATGATTGATTAATATGAGATCAGAAAACTGAGAGGAGTTCTAATAAAACATTTCAAGTACATCTAGATTGATTTAAAACATTTTTTGTATTTATGATTACGAAACTCATATTTTTAGACACTAAATTAGGTTTCTGTCAATGAAATTATGCAATACAGAAGATATACTCATAACAAGAATTATTAGTCATATTAGTTTGAATTACCAAATATAAAATATTTATTTTGGCCTGCATTAATTGGAAACTTCGTATCACTATCAAAGTTAACAATTAATCTTTTATGTAGTCTATTAACACTCGGATTTTTTTAAGCTGAATCATATTAGAGATTAATTTAAATTTATAGTGAAGTTATACCTAGTTGGTTTTGAAATAGATCAGCGTCTGTAAATATGATAGAATCGATTTATTTATATACGTAAAATAAAATTAAGAAATATATACAATGAGTTCAGTCTTCGCTAATCCTATTATACCTGTATATTAAAGACTTATGATATCAGGGTAAAAATTTTAATAAGTATAAGTAAATATTAGATAATAGATAGCCAATTTAGTGCAATATGGACTTTGATTTGAAAATAATGAGACGAAAATTTGCTCAACATTGTAATTTTCCACTAGAGTTCATGTAAATGTCACTAGATATTTATTGACATTTAAATATACACTGATTTTAATTATACGATAGATTTTTGGCTTTTTGTTTACCTTTAAATAAATAATAAAATGTGTCTATGATCTATTATGTTGTTTAAGTTGATTTATATTTGACGATTTTCATGTATAGATTGTAAGAGATATTATAAAAAGATATTAAGTGTTGAAATTTATTTGCTGTTAATGGAATGGTAGAGATAAATGGTGTGAAAGTATGGACATAACAATGATTAAAAAATATAATATATAGCTCGAATAACTCATTATAGACACATAGAGTAATATCTACTTGTATAAATGGAAGTATAGATATAATAAATTTTTATCAATATTTATAAAGTATAGTTCTCGTTTTTTGTTTTATAATTGCAAAATATTTCATCATTATTTGTGATAAAAATTCTCAAAACATTCTCCCGTGACCTCCATTTAGTTAAGAGAAATTTGCTTTGATACTTAGCCCTCTGTACAGATATTTGTATTTGAAAAATATTTACTGCAATTTAACCAGTTTAGCCAAAATTCAGTAAAAAATGCTATGTCAATCAAAATTTATAATACTAGTTATAGTTATGTAATATTTCAAAATCACCATATGTATAGTTTATATTTTTTAAAAAGATATGAACTTCAACTTTCTACAGTGCCGTAAAATCATATTTATCTCGAAATTCAAATGAAATTTAAATATTGTTAAATAGAGCAATAATTTTTATATCAGGCTGTTAATATTAGGTCCTTTCCAGGCCTCTTTGAGAATCTCTTGGTTTCAGCCGACGCTTCAATATTCTGTAAATTATTAAATATACATTGTTATAATGATTGTAACTAGTACAATTAGAAAAATAAACGTCAACCAGAACATGATTGATTTTTTGGAATACACCTGAGGGAATAAACTGACGCAAGTGAGATTGTTTTGTTTAATACCCATTTTTGATTGTTTGAGTGTACATAATCGAGTGTGGCTTTGGGGCTCAATAGTGATATTTGTGATATAAAAGGTCATATATTTAAGTTCATGTGAAGACAAATAAAAATTATTTTCGAGATTTTCGATTTCGTATTTGGTTTTCTTTTCAATTATCCATTCATCGTTTAAATACTGATAATGTGGCTGTTTGTTCTCTAAGGTTTGAGCCGAAATATTGCATTTACTGATTTGAATGTATTCTGTCCTATCATCAAAGTTGCAGAGTATCTTCACAGTAGAATTAAAAGTTTTGACACGATATCTTTCGAAGTTGATTATTAAATCTGATGTTTTAAAATCAACTTTCATATCTTCTGGATAGTACCATTCATCATCTCCACTATATTATTCAAAACAATTTACTCAGCAAAATATGCGTAAGCATAAAAATTTAGCTTGATTATAAATGTTGTATCTCCAAGGGACCCATTTAATATTTTTTCATCTTTTGTATCTGCTTTAACTTGGATTATATTGGGGAGCATCAGAACACAATAAACAAGGTAAATCGACATTTCTAGTAACCCTAGCTAATCAGTTACAAAAAATATATAAATAATATTTTTATTCAAATATATAACCATCATTGTGTATAATATTATTCTTAAACAAGATACATTTTCACAAAATATTATGGTGAATTGAATATATACTATATTTTATAATAAACATCTATTAAACTATGGATACTGATATTGAAAACTAAGTTTGTCTGAGTTATTTTACATGTAAAATTCAAATGATCGAAGCATTCGTAATATTATCACGCATGTTCAGAATATTTTATAAATTAATCATATAATTTAAGGAGCCTCGATTTATTGACAGTGTTCAAATGATATCAAAAATAAAACAATAAAACAGAGTCCAATGAAGATTAAACAAAAAATGAATGTAGAATTTTCGTTAAAATTCACAATCTAAACATCCCCAATATACTTCATATTATGAGAATTTTTGTTAAAATTATTTTGAATCAAACGTTTATATTTATATTCTGATTATAGGTCGAGATTCAATATTAACCGTAATTTCAAGAGAAGATTTCTACATAATCAAGAGTAAGAGCTTCAATTCCGAATTTAATCATTTTGATTTATTATGAAAACTTATCAATCTGGAAGAAAAAAGACACACGTATACATAATCATAGTATGAAAATATTATCATTTATGTGATAATTATCAATCATCCTATATTTTATAATGTTAAAATCAAACGAGGTTAAATATATTCTTTTTTGATACTTCTCCATTCCTTTTATCATCAAATATTAAATACATTTTGATCATTAAACACAAGTTTTTTGATTATGAAATAAAGCTTAGGACCTTTTAATTGATTTTGTTTGAATTTTCTATAAATAAAAATTTTATACAATCTTCTCTCGTAAAAAATATAAATGTAAAAATTTGTCTTAAGCATTTATGCAGTGATTCATGATAAATTCAACATGTTTATCTGCTCAATGTAGCATTCTAAAGTATACTAATTCGTTAATGTATACGAAATCATGAATTAGCATCGCATTAGAATTATTTAATCTATCTATATTACATTGATCGGCATCGAATTGTATATAATTTTTCCAATCATACAGTATATATCATTAAATATACTATATTTCTAAATATCCCATTCCTTATTATACATTATTGTGTATTCCTTAAATTGTATATTTAAAAATATTATCAAAATATGAGTACCAAATTGTATTTAATTGAGATATCTCAGGCTTGAACAAATACTGCGGATACTCTCACTAAAAAATACAATGGATTTTTCGAATGGTGGTAACATACATATTTTAACACAATATTACTCTGTCAAAGTTATCCGCTATGTTCGGAAACGTATTCGTAAATTTAAATTGGTTATTTTCAACCAACTCTTGTGGATATTTCCTTCTGTTTAATCGAAGTAAATAAAAGTTCTGTGAAACACGGATTCCGTAAGCGACAAAAAATCATAAACATTATATCTAAAAACCTTTTAAATATAATTTTTTTTAAAAAAACGTAATTGGGAAAATGAATACAAAGTATTTTCATCCTGTTAATTCAAAATTTGTTCGATAGGGTACCTTTCTATAAATATATTTGTGAAAAATGTGAAATTCATTAACATCAAAATAAAGATTTGAATGAAACAATTCCAAAAACGTTTAATAAACTAAAAAAATCTAAATAAGTTCACTGCAAATTCGCAATCATTCATGATGTAAAATACGGAAATATATTTTTTAACAAAAGCGAGAAAAAAAATCAACCACAAAATCGCAATTTATAGTAATTCTCTTATATATTGATATATATAATTTGAATAGATCTTTATCGATAGAATATATAATTATACTAATATATATTCTTAGAGAGTAAAATGGGTGTAAATGACGATATCTATCGGACTTATTCTTATAAATTCAGATTGTGTATTTAGGCAATAGAAATATAAATTTTATAATAAATATATAATTCAGAATCACCAGTAATCCGAAATTTCAATTTGCTTTAGGGTTATCGTCAATTATAAATTACTAATATTGTTTTATAATAAACCTTTAATGTTTAAAATAGTTGAGGAATCATTGAATACTAACGATGGCTAAAACATAATCACAGAAGTAATTATTTCGACTTTGGTAACCCGAAAATAATTTTTAAGGAAATATTATCGTCATTTAAAGACATATGACAATCTATTAACATGCGCATATATAATAAAAGACATCTTCGCTATGAGACCAATTCGATTCAATATGAGAATGGTAAACGCCTTAATGAAAACACACACTATTTTAAAAAATGGTCATCGAACATTAAACATGCAGACATATTTTACAACATTTAATACACTCAAAATCCACTATTATGATAAGAGTAATCATTAGCTGAACAATCTAATACTCCCAAACTTCCATACATTTAAATTTCACATTGATAAATAAACTTAAAATCTGCATATTTGTGAGATATATTTCAAATTGATGATTTGATTTGATCATAGACATAAATGAATTCTGAATGACATTCTAGTATAACTACTCACTTAAAAACGATACCAAAAAACTATTTTACTAATAATCAACATGACTAAAATTTTATATTTAAATGTTTATACAATGTTTGATCATTTTTTCCGTTTTTAGTTTATTTAAATTGAATTATATTAATAATTTTCTTAAAAAGAGCAATATATTATCAGAATACTCTAAACTGTTTTTAATTTTCGTAATTAATGGAAATGATTATGAGAAAAACTCAAAAACAGATAGGTTGACCAAAATTTGTATTTAAATAGAATGATAACTATCAATTTATAGAAAAATACCAATGAAAAGTTACATTTACATGTTTATTTTGAGTGATAAATTTGTCATTAAATTATGAGAATATATTTCTTCAGTTTTATATGCTAACAATAAAATTAAAGGTAAATGTTAAAATTTGGATAAATCTCATTCATCTGAATCATTTTGCCTATTCCTGTTCTAGAAACCACAGCAGCCATCGTAAAAATATTTTATTGGTATACTCCTGTTGAGGTGTATTTTTTTATCCGTTAAAAGCCGTATTGTGGTTTTTTAATATTGGATGCATGCAAGAATATATTAACTGCAGTTTTTCATAAGATTTTTCTTTTAATAATTTTGCGCATGATATTTATCTGATATACCCTTGGATTTTTGTATCAATTTGGGCATGGGATGGACTCCTGCATATTTTTGGTTATTTTTTGATGAAATATTGACGAACGAACTCTTTTGTTATAATTAATCCTATGCTAGCAAATATATTTTATGACAATTATTGACAGTTTTTATTCAAAAAATTTGACAATTTTTATCTTTTCTTTGATCATAGGTCTATATTGTGAAGTAAGTCTCATTAATCATGCGCATGACAATTCAAATGATAATGGTACTAAATATTCAGAAATATTTATCGAATTTCAAATACAAGGAATATGTTTATAGATGAAAAATAGTGTAGTAGAAAAAAATTTGAGATAGAGTGTATTTGTATCAATAAATGTGGAATTACAAGTGTTATGAATATTATATCCTAGTATATTCCGGTGTAGATCTAAAATCAATAAATATGGCAAAAATATATCTTATTACTGTGAAATCAAAGATAAATTCGATTAATTTTTATAAAGACTTACCTTCTGACCAATAGACCGTTTTTGAAACATTGTTCATTAGTTTAAGGGCGTTTTTAAATAAAATTTTGATTCTAAAATTTGAGATTTCATCAGTTTTTATGGTTTTATAATTTTAAAGAATATATTTTTTCATCAACAGCATAGACGACCAGCATCTATCAATATATCAGATTTCATACATTTTTCTGTTTTTTTGGGTTTTTATCATCGAGTAAAATTTGATCATATACTTGTCTCTTTTGAAGAAATACTAAAAATATTGGGAATTTAACAAAGTTTTATATATAAAACGCTGTCTAAATTTAACAATTTATGTAAATATTTTTAGAATCTAATAAATAAATTGGGTTATCAACAAATTATGGTAATCTAGAGTTACAAACACTAATTGAAACATAAATATAATGTAAATTACATTTTTCATTCAATTTTTACTTTAGTAATAAATTTGGCATTTTACGTAGGAAAATGTATGTGCTCATTTATTTTTAAGACTTTCAAGTTAACAATTCAACATATTTTATATCGTCTGAAATCTCATCCATCGCATTGTTTCGTGAATTAAATTCTAGAAACAATTGTAGCCATCTACAAATGAGGTTTTATTGGTCGACGAATGGTGATATTATTTATATTTTTTGGAGAGTCAAAGAGATGTCATAACATTTTCTGAATTGGATGGATTGTAATATTCTGTTGAGAGTTTTTTAAAAAACATTTTAAATTTTTATTTTTTCTGAATTTAAGTTAAACAACTTTTATCTGTTATGCTCAATTTGTGTGAGCTCTATCATATTTTATCATCGTTATGATAAATACATCTATTAAGCATATATGTTTTTTTTAAATTGGATTTAAACTCGAATTAAAAATAATTTACTGATAGTTTTAAATATACTCGATAATTTCTATGTTGTCTTAAAAAATACTAAAGTTTTATTTGGTTTTAATTAGGAGATAAAAGTATTAGATTTATTGTCGAATAAACTCTTCTATTTAATCTACTATTTGGTTTCTAGACTACAGTTATTTTCCTAATTAACAAGGATTCTCAATAAGCTACTTTAAATTAAAATATTTAATACTGGCAATACCCATACACCGAATTGTTTCGATGTCATTTTTGCAATTCTCTAAATTATTATGACCATAGAAATGTATTTTCAATAATATATTATCGTATATCGATTAAAAACGAATATTTGACATGTATCAAACAGATCTAACCGTAAGTGAAATATCAATCGTTTATGACGTTTCTGAGATTACTATCATCTTCAAAATAAAAAATGATTGTCGCAGGATAGAAAATAATATGCAATATTTAATTTAAATTCAACCCTATAAGCTTTATGAAGATCAAGATTAAATATAATTGTGAGAGAATGATGATGGTTACATTTATCTAAGAAGACCTATCTCAACAGTCCATGAAGAGATATATATTTTTTTGGCAACTGTAATTTGACGGTATCATGTTATATCATGATTATTAATCAATACGCGTTCCGAAAATTGCAGAAAAAAAACCAGAATGCTAAAATATCAAGAAAGATATGCAACAAGGTATGTATAAATGTGAAAATCATTTAAAGATACAAATTTATTTTTATCGACCAACGTGGAGGACATATTCAATTAGAACCTTGCTCGTGGGGTATCGAATAAACGGACATTGCAAATTCATGTCTTTCAATATCTGAAGAGCGTTTTATATCAATTTGTGTTAGCATGAATTATTGTGATGCCGTTAGACCCATTATATAGTTTAGGATTTACCCGAGATCTTTTCAGCAAGTTAACGCAGTATTTATTGGATAAGATACTAACTTTGAACATATTACACGGAATGAAACTCATGTTTAGTGTATCTTCTCTCATTTTTGAAGATATCCTATATCATATTTGCATTAAAGGCCGCATTATGATATTTTTACCAAAAGATTGTGCCGTCTTGAATTCAATCAGTATAATATTTTCGAACTAGACGATACAATTGAGAATAATGAGACTATAAAACTCATAGAAATTATATCAAAACATTTATTATGCATCTAGTTTGATATGAAGCAGTTATTTTATACTTTGACACTCATATGTTTATTTATATAAATATTTTCCTCGAAAAGAAATAATCAAAGACTCAAAATAAATACCTTAAAAGATCAATGAATGAATTTTTGTTTATTAAAATAATGTAACATTTTTGTTTAGGCTCAACTGAATACTGAAACTCTGCATCAAATACTTCCGCGCGAACGAATGCCGATTTGGTATCGTAACTATAGTAGGCTGAGGTTAGGGGTGAGTGTTTAGCAGGTGTGAGTCCTGCACAATGCTGATTTCTGGCAGAATGGTTCCTTCCAGGGGTACGTCCATACCATACATGGTAACCGTCGCATTTGCCGTCGACGTAAAGTCCGTGCAGAAATGTACCGTAGAAGGTTTAAATACCTATAGCTGAGAGCAAAAAAAAAACTCTGTATTAAATTTCACATGACAAACACAAAGCTTATATGTATTGAGCTAACGTTTGGATGATATTTTTCTAATTCATCTGAGAAATTCATTAACATCTACAACATTGTCAAACCCATTTTTTGATATCCATCAGCCTCTGTAAAAGAGCGAAGAATCTTTAAGTCGGATATAAAGCTTAAAGAACTCATGACTAACGAATAATTTTAAATTCATTTAAGAAACCGATAAAAGTAATTCTGCCACAAACATCAATATAACCTATATATTTTAAAATTTTGAGAACCGCGTAAATATTATATATTGATAAAATCGCAACTTATTTAGTAGAATGTAGGTTGAGTATAATTGAAATTATATTATACTAAAAAACATCACTTAACATATCTTAAAATGGTAACTAATCACTATAGTTCATGCACATAGAATCAAATATTGATCAAAACCTGAATATATAGTGGTTTCAAATATATCCTAAAGTTGTAGGGATGTTGATTTTCAATTACTTTGAAATTAACACTTAACAATTTATTCGAACTTACATGATTGTTTCAGTTGATTATCAGAAAATGATTTTCATATATAGGTAACTTGTATCCGATATGTTTATCTTACTCGGAATGATCAAATAAATTTTCCACTCAGAGGTCTGGAAACCTAATTAAGCTGTGAAATTATAGTTTAAACCTTAATTGAACGAATGTTCATATTTTGACATTATCATCAATTTTAAGTACACAAAAAGTCTAATATCTTTATGTATAAAAAATATATTAAAAACGTATAGTGAATGCTCTTTTTTTGTATTGTAATGGCAAAATATTCCTTCGTTACTCATTATTACAATTCCCAAAACATCCTAGCGTTATCTCCATTTCATTATGATATATTTGTTCTTCTACTAACTTCTTTGTAATGTTATGTGGTTCAGAAAATAATGATTTACGATGTATCCAGTATTACAAAATTTCACTGACAAAAACTATATCTAGGCAAAATATAATGATATAAGTTGGGTATATATAATGTTTCTAAATCTCGATATTTATTCAATGTTTTTTTTTGAAATGTATGCTCTTATAATTCTACAGTGCCGTTAAATAGTATATATCTCGAAATCAAAATAAAATATTGATAAATTTAGCATAAATTTTATTATCAAGCTGTTAATATACTATACTTTATAGGCCTCAACGAGAATCTCTTGGTTTCAGGTGACGCTTCAATATTCTGTAAATTTTTGAAATATACATCGTTAAAAATCATTGTAACGAATACAATTACAAAAATCAAAGTCAACGATGTCAGGATTATCTTTAAGTAATCTACGACACGCCATATGTTGACGCAAGTTAAATCGTTTTCGTTATATCCATTGTTTTTTGGATGAGTTTGCATATTCCAGTATAGGTCTGAGACTCAATAGATAAATTTGTTATATATAATATGATTTGATACGATCCAGTTGAATCTCTTTAAAATGTTTTTTTCGAGAGTTTCGATATCGTATTGAGTTTTCATTATCAATTTTCCATTCATCGTCAAAAGAATGATGGTACTCTCTAGTTATATCGCTGGTTTTTGTAGAAATTTTGCATTTTTTTTATTATTATATATTCTGTCGTATCAACCAAGTTGCATTTAATATAAAAGAAATATCCAAACTTGTACCTCGATATTTTTCTAAAATAATTATTAAATCTGAATTTTCAAAATTAATTTGATCATAATTTGTTACTTCGAACGAATTCCGATCTCCTCTAAATGTTTTAAACAAATTTCGATCCTAAATCGACGTACATAAAATAATTATTTTCGATCCAAAATGTTGTATTTCCAATTGACTGATTAAATATTTTGTCGAAGTTTGTGTCAGCTTGAACTTGGAGTAGAGACGGTATCATTTTGAAAAAAACGAAGAAGGTAAATCGACATCTGATGTAACTAGTGTTAATGAGTTATAATAATTTTTGACTATGATTTTTATTCAAAAATATTTATAATAATACCCGCATCTTATAAACTAATTTTAGTAAAATATATATAGGTTATGTGGAAAGTTTATACCATTCTTAAATTTTTTAATCTATTTAAACATAACTATCATGACGAAAGTATATTTATTTTATATTAGGTTTTTTACAAGAATAATTCGCATCTTCGAAACACATAATACATTGTTAAAATTAATAGTTGTTTTCTTAAATACTAAGACTATTTAAATATTACCTTGATTTCTTGACCCATTGTTAATAATATCAAAAACAACCATAAACTGATACAAATCACAATATACCATTTTATAAATGTAGAACGCTGGTTTTACATTTATAATTTCATAAATCAAAAAAATCCATATTATCAGATGTTTGATTAATATAATTTTTAATCAAATTTATAAATTTAAAATGTAATCATGGGTGGATATTGAAATATTTACCATATGTACGCGATAAAAATGGTTATTAATCAAGAGTAAATCCTTAAAATCGGAAGTGTATTCTCTAAAATAAATTCTGTATAATTAATCATATGTATGAAACATGACAATACTTTGTTTAATCATGCTTTGAAAATCTTAGAATTACGTCAAAATTATCAATCATCTGATATTTAGACGCGAATATTCAAGCCTATTCAACATGCTCATTTGTTTTTATAATTTAAAAATATTTATCACTCATCAAAAATTAAACCCGTTTTATGATTAAAAATGATTGTTTTTGATGAAAGAAATAATGGCTTAAAAAATATAATTGATTTTTTTGTATTTTTCGAATAAAAAAATTAAAATATGTTGTTCTCCAATTAACAATCAAAAATGTATAAATTATATCCAATCTGGCTTGTATTGATTATAGATGTATTGGAATCTTTTTGGTCTATTTAATAAAGAATTTGAAAGTCTTAATACAAATAAATATACATTACGTCTTGAATGCCTCTCATATCAATTGGGATATCTCATGATTGAACAAATATTGTTTATACTTTCAATATCAAAATAAAAAAGATCTTTCGAGTTGCTAACACCAACATTTCCAACACCAATTATTTGTTAATAGATTCTCGGCTTTTTGTTGAAACATAAATTAAAATTACCGTGGCTATTTTTAAAATATTTCGTGTTTTTCTTACGTTTTACTGAATCCTTAAAAGAGGATCTATACAAAACGGATTCATAAAGGGAAATAAAACATCAAAAGCATATCATCTTTAACTTTTATAT
>JWZT01004210.1:112707-126727 GCA_000827895.1 Thelohanellus kitauei
ATATAAAATTCTTGTACAATGACTAAAAAATTAACTATTTAAAATATTAAATATTATCTTGAATCTAATATATAGGCATTCTATTATCGATTCACAATCTATATAAAACAATATCAATCGACAAATTATTTTATATTCATTAAATCATGTTGATAGGTATTGTTTTGTGTTTTTTACGTCGAAAGAGCAGTATTTATATTTTTCTATATTCGATGCATACAAGATTCTAATTAATGAAATCATTCATATAATTTTTCATTTAATTATTCATACGTAGTTTTGTTTATAAACCTTGACCGGTTTAGATCTATTTAGGAGACATCTCCGCTCTATTTCTCATTCCATTTTCATGGAAACATCGATTGAGCATATATATCATTGTATAAAAGCATTTAAACTCGTAGAGAAATAATGGGAGAGACTATTATTGTTTAAATTTAAAAAATTCTATAATTTCCAATTACACCTATATAATTAACCTCGAGTAAAATTCCGATTTCAATTAGTATGCTCATGAAATTTAGAATTAAAACCAGAATTACGATATATTTGATAATATAATCATCGAATTTAAAATTCAAATAATTGTATTTAGCTGAAAAAAAGAAGGGAAAAGAAATGTGGCGATGAAGAGAGTATTTGTATCAAAATAGAGCAAATTAAAATTTTTCTGAATATTTAAGCATATTTTAGACAATAGACATCAAATTGATAAATAGATATAAAATATATATCTAATTACTGTTAAATGTAAGATACCATCAATTGCTTTTTAATATGATTAACCTTCAGACTAATAAAAAATTTTGAAATATTGTCTATTAGATTAATGGGCGTATTGAAATTAAATTTGAATTAGATCAATTGAGATTTCATTATTTTTAGAGTTTTCTCATGTTTGAGAATATATTATTTCATAAACGTCAAAGACGATAAATATTTATCGTAGTAAAAGATTTAATACACTTTATTTCATTTTTTGGATTTTTGACATCAATAAACATAGGTGAATAACTAGTATCGATTGAATAAATACTAAAAATATTGGAAATTAATCAAAAGTTATTATTGTACATACTGTCTTATTTTGAGAGATTTTCGTAAATATTTTTGAGAATCTGAACAATAAGAATGGGTTATAGATATATTAAGTTAAGATACAGTCGAAACAATTAATTAAACCATAAATAATATGCCTATATCGTTTGAATTCATTTTTCAATGTAATCAATGTTGCATTTTTCGTATCACAATGTAAATGTGTATTTGTTATAATGACTCTAAAATATACAATTCAAAATATTTTAACTCATTTAAAATCTCATCCATCGCATTGCATCGTTAATTAAAATCTAGAATAAATTGAGGCAATCTAAAAATATCGTTCTATTATTCGTGTAATGATCATATATTTTGAATTTAGGAGACTCGAAGAGCTGTCATAACATTTTTTCGGAATTGGATAGAGTGCCAGATTAAGTTAGTTGCAGTCTCTCCAAATTTTATGCGTCTAATTGTTCATAGGAATTTTAGATGATTTACATTAATCGTTTTGAACCTTTTGCTGAAGTTCTATTAATTTTTGGCAACTTTTTGGTTTGTAAGATCGAAATAGCAGATAGATATATTTATAATATCATTTAAACTCCCACACATTTTATTGGACTGATTTTGATAGATTTAATTAAAAATACTCTATTATTTCTATCGTTTGTATATAAAATACTCAAAAGCTTGATTTATAATCAATTCAAAATTTATGTAATAATAATCTTCTCAACAAACCTATTCTGTTTGATCAAATATTTAATATCGAGGATACAGTCAATTTATAACATTACATTAATTTCCACATATTGATTCTAAATTAATATATTTTAGAGCGACACTATGCGTTAGCCAACTTGTTTGTATTTCACATTTGCATGTGACTTAATATTTATCATCACAAGAATTTTTTATTCAAAAATAAATCATCCTATGTAGTTATGAAATAAATAGTTAGAAGCTATCAGATAGGGCGAACTCTATCTTAATAATCAATGGTTCTTGACGTTACTCATAATATAATCCACTCAATTATAAAATAAAATGTAACAAAGATATAAAAATTTAATAAAAAATCACATTGCATTCCATCCAGATATGTTTCTGAACAGTAACAGTAAAAAATTCGTGGATGGACTAGAATGTAAGTATATATCAAAGAACTAGTGTTTTAACAGTTCATAAAGAGATAAATATTTGATTTGCTTACAGTGATGTATATTGTATTCTTCAATACATCAATCATTCATGGAAAATTCGACAATAATTGCAGAAACATGTAACAAAGAGGAAACACAATTTATGATCGAAAGATATGAAACCATATATTAAGAAATATAAAAATCTTCGAAAGACATTAATTATAATTTATCGAATAATGTAGGATGTATTTTTCAACGAGATCATAGCTTAGGAGATCGAATAACCGTACTGAGTCCAAAAATATCATTCAAAGTCATAGAATCGATCATTCAAATTTGTTTTGTCATGAATATATATGTGATGCTGTTAAAATATGATTTTATCAGGCCATTTAGCCAAATTTTTTGAATAAATTATTTCGATGAGTATATTTGTAGGGATTTCAACAGAGAACATATAAAACACCTTTAAAATGATGAGAATTGTATTTTATCATCATTTAGAATATATCTCATATCAAAATAGCAATAAAGGACCACTTTATTTTTTACCGAAAGGTTCGGCCAAGATGAATACATATGCGTGTACTTTTTTGAAGATTAATGTCAAATTCAGAAATATGCGATCTCAAAACACATAGGATTCATATCAAAATATAACAATACATCAAGTTTTATTTAAGGAAGCGATTTTTATTTTTAGAGCACTAAAATGTTTAGATACATATATCGTGTACTCAAATAGAAAAAAATATAATGCTTAAAATAAATACAGTACAAAATGTATTAATCATATTTTTCTTTATAAAAAATAAGTATATTTCTGTTAAGGTTAAAATTAATAGGATATAATCATCATAAATGATAAACAACTAAGCTATAGTGTTTTCTTTCAACATTCAGACGATTTTTTGAATTAATGTTCTGAGAGATTTATTGACAATTAAAATACAGTTATACACAAATGGCTTATAGATCCATCATCCTTTTAAAATATGCCAGAATCCTTTTTTGTTCGATATAGAGCTATAATATCTCTAAAAAAATGATAACATGTTTAATTGCATTAAAAAATGGATAGAAAGATTTCTGTCTTCAAAAATCAAAACCATCCAAATACAATAGAATTAGTGGTATAGTAAAAATACTTTATTATATATTAGGTCCTGTTATCTAGCAGTGTGAATTAAGTTAAATATGAATATTATAAAAAAACCAGATAAAACTTTACTAAATTTGAAATTTGCAACTATGTTCATGTTAATGAAACTAGACATTTATAAACATCTGAATGTAGACTGGTTTCAAATATACAATATATTATTTGCCTGTTGATTACTTTAAAATTAATAATAAACAATAATTATGGTCTAGTATGTGGGTTTGTGTTCAATTGTTAGTTAATGATTTTCATGTATAGTTAGTAAATTATAATTTTATTCAATAGGTGGGTGTTAAAGTTTATTTTCTACCAAATGGAATTGTAGTGATAAAGGCTAGTAAAATGTTGGTTCATAGCGTGATAAAATGAATGTTAATCTATTACGGTTATCCCTAATTCTAAATACACATTTCGTCATGTTTCTCCTGGTATGAATGGAATTATATATATGAGAATATATATCAATAAATATAGATAATTGTGCTCGATTTTGGTTCTATAACTTCAAAATATTCACTCGTTACTCGTCAAAATAGTTAGCGAAAACTCAACACCAATCATATATGAGTTTAAAAAGGTTTTCCTAGAAACTTAGTTGTTTCTCTAGTTATGATTTTCATCAAATTTATACACCAATATCAAATCTATTACAAAATATTAATTTTAAGGCATGCCTTGAATCAATATTAATAATACTAATTGTTATTATGTATTATTTCATAGTCACCATCATTAAATTTTATATTTAATATTGGTTATGGAGTTCTACATTTCAAATTTCTTAAAATCGTATTTTGCCTCTCAAATTAAAATAAACTTAAAATATTTTTAAATTAAGCATAAATGTTTATATCAAGCATTTTTTCAAAGATTCTTTCTAGGCTCGAGGGCCCTCGCTTGGTTTCAGGCGACGCTTCAATATTCTATAAATTATGAAATATACATCGTTAAAAGGATTGTAACAGGTACAATAAGTATAATCATACTCCACCATAACTTATTGGTTTTTGATATATTGTGATTAAAAACAACTTCATTATTCGGTGTACTTGTATGAATTGTATTCGTAGAATCTACGCTTGGCGATATATTGACGCAACTGAAATCGTTTTCGTTAAAATCCATTGCTGTTTGTTTGAGTGAGCATATTCGAGTGTAGCTTTGGGGCTCAATAGTCATATTATAGAAATATAATCTTAGTAGTTGTGATTGACTTGGATCAATAAAAAATTCTTTTTTGAGATTTTCGATTTCGTATTTAGTTTTCTTATCAATTTTCCATTCACCGTCAAAAAAAAACTGTTTTTCAATATTAACATTATTGGCTATCCCAGAAACTTTGCAATTACTGATTTGAATGTGTTCTATCGTATCAACGAAGTTGCATTTTATCTCTGAGAAAGACTTTGTACGATAAGTGTTATTCTTTTCGAATTTGATTATCAAAGCTGAAGCTTTGTACTCAAATATATTCATGTGTTCTAAATTGAAGGAATCCTCATTTGCTCTAAATTATTTCAAAAAATATACGGAGCAAACTTAATGTACGCATATGAATCTTGCTGGATCCAAAATGTTGTATTTCCAATTGATCGATTAACCATTTTTTGTTTTTCTATGTCAGCTTTAGCTTGGAGTATATTGAGCAGCGTCAGAAACAAATTAAAAAGGCGAATCGACATCTAAAGTAACATCAATTAATCAGTTATATAATAAAAGGATTATCATTTTTCAAATATATAGACATTTTAATAAAAACAAATCTTGATATCGATGAATTTGAAAAATATTATGGTAAGTTGAATATTTATTACATTTATTAATTCAATCATCAATTAAACTTGAAACTTAATATTAATGTATATTTTTATTGTTTGAATTTCTTTACTTGTAAAATCGACATCGTCGAAACCCTCATAATATTATGACATAATTTCATTATTTTTTCTCAAATTATCAGATTGTTTAAAAAAGCCTTGATGTATCGACATTCTGTATATGATATCTGAAACTAAATAAACAGAGACAAATGACAATTAAACAAAAAGTTATCCTGAATTCTAGTATTTTATTACATATCCAAAAATTATAATATAATTTTGCATTATGAGAATATATTGTTAATAGCATTATGAATCCAAAGTAAATATTTACAAGCTAAGCACAAGTCGAAAAATAAAATTTTAAACGAAGGTACACGGAAATATTTGTCATTAATCACGATTAACACCTATGATTCCGATAGTATATTCTGTCATCTTTTTTATTCATTTATGTATTCGCTTGAAAAATAATAAACGTTCGATCTATCATACTATGAAAATATTATCCTTCTGTGATAATTATCACAAAATCCGATATTAATCATTGTTTATATCAAACCATATTAAACATATTCATTTTTTGATAAATGGTTCGTATTCTTAAAACTTTTTATGATCAAATATTGAATTATTTTGATCATTAAAATGATCGTTATTGATCTGCGAAATTAAACCTCAATGAAAATTAATATCTATTTTTTTAGTATCTATCCTATACTTATTAAAACAAAACTACTTATCAAACAACATTCATAAATGTGAAAATAATATTGAGCCTGATTTTATATTATTTGTGATAAATTTTAATATTTAATCATCTTCTTCAAACATTTCGAGAGATCATATTATATAAATATACATGAAATCGTGGCATACCATTTCAAAAGATCATATTTTCTAGGTATATATATTCCAATCCTATATTTTTTACCAAAATACAAAAACAAAAAACATATATATTACACAATGTTCTATTCCAAAATACACATTATTTTGAACGATCAAAATTTTTAATTTAAAGAATTTATCTTGTTAATAGCATCATATGGAACGTAGTTTAGATTTTTTTAGGATCAATTTAAGACAGTGGTCACACTCAATTTTCTCAAATACCATATATCTTTCGAGTTGGCAAAATCAACATTTATCGACTGAATTAGTCACGATGAGATTCTCTGCTAGATTTAAAGATTTTTTTCTCAATCATACACTGAGTAGTTTTTAGCAACTCGTGTCAGCGTTTGTATTAATTTTATCAAATCTTCAAAAAGAAAATTTGAACCTAGTGTACCTGAAACGACGGAAAACATTAAAAGCAATTTAGCCTCAAAAATTTTGTATTTAATTTCAAATATTATTTTTCTTAATTAATCAAAAAGTTGAAATGAATACAGAGTATTTCTATTTTTTTTTATTCAAATTATATCTCAAATTACTTCGCTTATTGAAGCAGATTTGTAAAAATATATATTTTTTTAATTAAATTAAAGGAAAATTATGAATGAATCCATAACGAATTCTCAATATTAAATCCTCGATTATCTGTATATTTATTCAGATAAAATATATTGAATAAAAATGATGAATTGAAATCTCGGATCATAGTTATTTGCTGAGGTATAGAAAATGACATCGTTAATACTGAAACGTGTATATAAAGTATTTTGACTTCAAAATATACATTTACAGAATATATTTCAATCCTCAAAGATAAATCATGGGCAGGCAGTGATATATCGTAGATATTTATTAAGCCATATTTTACAAAAATTATAAATAATATGTCATTGATAATCATTAGTGTTACCCATTTATCGATGGCCTTCAAATTTAAGTATCAGTAATCAGAATAAAAATTCTCATTAAATAATACTGATATTTATGAAGATATTTACATATTTATTCAATTCTTATGAAGTATAAACATGCTGACACAAATGATTATTCGGATTAGGTATATAGGAAACAATTAACTAATTATTTCTACGTTATAATAAGTCATATGATAGTTAACTAGTATATGTCTATACAGAAAAAGATACCTTAACCAAACAACAGAGCAGCTTCAAATTGAAAATTATGAACCTAAATAACAGTTAAAACATTTTTACAATGATCAAACATTATAAAACATGATATTCAAAGATTTGTAAAAAATTCACCACATACAAAATCAAAGGTTTTAAGTAAAATCATCATCATAAGAATCTCGAACGCTCAAATTTTAAATCTATTAAATTCCTACAATTAATCGACAGTAAATTGGCCAATTTTTATGTACTACTTCATAATCTGTTTAAATATAAATAATTATCTTTTTTTCTAGAGTCGTTTATTTTGGAATAACAATTCAAAATTTACTAATTTAATTCAATTATTAATTATCTGAATACCAAGGACATTATGTCATCTAGATGTTGAATCAGCATAATTTATTTTAGAATTTATATATCTAACTCAGATAATGTATTAATAAGATGTACCAATCATGCTATTGTATAATATATTGAAACGAAAACCCATTTCTCGTATTTAGTTAATTAGGAACAAGATAGAATTTAAAAAAAAAATGTGAAAAACGTTATATGTATACAAAACTAACTTAACTCATTTTATTTGAAAATTTAGAAAAATTCTTATGTAAAAATGACATTTTGTTAAAGTATAAATATTGTTAATAGCTAATTTAAAATAAAATATATATTGAGTCAGAATCTTATAAGCAAATGAAAGCATTCACATAAGCCAACATATTGAATCAATTAAAATAAATAAAATAAATACAAGCATACTAAAAATGATATCAACACCAAAAGATCATAAAAAAATAATTATTTAATTAACTTATATCATTTAGCAATGAACGGATCCTAGAGCATGATTTTTAAATCTGAATCGAACCAAGATCATTTTTCATCCTTATACAAAATTCGTAACTTGTCAAGTTTCATAAGTAGAAATACGAATATACATACAAAAATTTTGATATCCATATTAATTAGTTTTTTTATTAAATGACCAAAATATAAGTCGAAAAGGAAGATACTCACACAGACACAATAAACGTCTTTTTTTTACTTGACGAACGATATGTAAGGTTTCTTCTAAAAAAAATCAAACAAATCTAGATATATTTAGGATTTATCTGCTCGACTACTCGGCTAGAATTAATATTTCGATTGACAACATTAATTCGTATAATTATCAAATATGAATTTCATAACCGTATGACATAAATTTTTTCAAATAAGGAACAAAACCAGAATTCTTTAATACTTTCAAGACATCTACCTATTTTCATCAATTAACAGTTCAGCATTTATGAACTAAATCAAATTAATAAAAAAACATCTTATAAACAAAATAATCACAAATATTACACCTGTTCGAGAAATGAGTATAGAACGAAGTTAAAGGTCTGAGACTTTTCAAAATACTTATTTATGGATTTATTAACAATGACATTAAAAAACCATTCAGGAAATAGTGAAGAATATGCATAAAATATCATCATAATCATTGATTTGAAACACATTCCATTGGTGTAGTTTCAGTAATTTTTGGGATAACAAGGTCAAAAATACCTTTATAACAAATGGACATATATTGATGAAAATTATCAATGATAATTAGATCATTTATATACATGAATTGTGAATGAACTTCTTGTTTAATATTATTCTTTTATGGTAACGATATCCATAAATGTATTCAATTGATAATCAAAATGTCTTTTATTTAATTTTAAATCTTGTTACTATATGAAAAATTCTATATATGTCTAATATATTTAAATTCTACTCATGGATACTTCTCTTAAAAACAAAAATGTTTTGTATAAAAACATCACACATTGCGTAATTATGGCTTTTGAGGAAAAATGATGTTGATTAAACTGAAAAATAGACAAGTAAAACACACAATATGTTTACTTGCAGTTAGAACCCAATAATTTAACAAATAAAACACATGAAAATCTTAATTTTTGCTCAGGTTGTTCAGTTAAATAAATTCAAATACTTTTTGGCAATATATAGGTTCATTTTTTATAGCTAGATGTATAATTAGTTTTTTAAAATGTAAAAATTGTCTGAAATCTAATCGATCAGCATTGCATTGTTGATTATCATTGTTAAAAAAATTGTAGCCACCAATAAATATCTGCTATTGGTTGAATCATGATCATATTATTTCGGTGTTTTCTATTTTAAGTCAAAAGATCATTTTTAATTGTCCATATTAAATGCATTCAAGATTCAATAAACTGCCGCCCTTAAAAGAAAATTACATTTAATTCTTCATACGTAATTACAGGGATATACTTAAACATATTTTCATATTTTTTGTTTACTCACCTATATTTCTGGTTTTTCTTTTGTTGTTCGAATAATCGAAACAGGAGATTTATCATTTTATAATAGCATTCAAACTCACACACATAATTATATTTCAAATTTGGATCCTTTATACCAAATACATGATATTTTTACATTTATTAAAAAATAGGGATCGAGTTTTATGTAGATATCCTATATCTCTGCCAATAACAATTAGAATGAAAACGAGAATTACGAAATATTCAGAAATATTAATAGGACACAAAATACAACCAAAATTTTATTTTGCAGAAAAATAAATGTGTAGAAAACTGACAATATAGACTTTAATGGGATACAAAAACATCTCCAATTGCATATGTTCTGAATATGAAATACATATATATTACAAAATAGATCACAAATTAATGCATCAATAAAATTATTTATAACCTATTATGGGTTAATCAAAGACAGATTCGACTTATTTTTATTAATACTAACCTTCTGGCCAACAAAAAGTTTTGGACATATTTTTCATAAGCTTTAGGGCGTATTTAAATTAAATTTTAATTTGATCAATTGAGATTCGATCATGTTGGTAGTTTTCTCATTTTTGAGTATCAATATCTTCATCAACAACATAGAAGATACATTTCAGCTGGTTACAGATTACATACATTTTTTATGTGATTATTGGATTTTTATCATCAAATAAAATTAGATCAAGTACTAACCATTTTGAATAAATACTCATGATATTGAGAATTTATCAGATTATATATTAAACGATTTCCAATTATCAGAATTTTTCCTATATATACTTTATAGAGTCTTAACAATACACTGGATTATCCACTATCTATGGTTATATGCAGTCAAAAGAATTAAATTAACGATTAATAATATTGCGATTACATTTAAGTGTATTTTGCAAAGTAGTTAATTTTGCATTTCACATATGCCAGTGTATATCTTCAGGTTTTCGATATGACTTAGAAACAACCAATTCAAAATATTCTAAATCGTCTAAAATCTCATCTATCATGACTGTATATTCGAATTTCAATGTAGAAAAATTTCCGGCCATCGACAAATAGGCTCTATTCTTAGAGATATGTTTATATATTTTTTGACAGTGAAAGTGCTCTCAATATTTTTCGGCGTCGAGTAGATTTCATGATTCTGTAATTTGAGGCTTTCCGTTAATTTTACATTAAATATTTAATACGGATTTGAGTTTGTATAATTTATCTCTTCGGATATGTTTGTGTTAGCTCTATCATAATTTATAGGCTTTCTGGTTTTTCTAACGATTTGAAATATATTTTCTTGAAATAGAATTTTTACTGGCATATAAAATATGCAACCATTTTCGATAGTTAATGCAAACTGCTGTATAATTTCTATCTTTTCTTTTATATTAATACTCAAATTTGATTTAGTTTTTATTGATATATAAAATATCGACAATCCTTTACTGTTTTATCGAATGTTTTGTAGTTGGAATAGAGTCAGGTTCATAACTGACAAGGTAATACATTAATTTACTCTCATTTAATATATATTTTAGAGCGAATCATTTTCATAACCGAATTTCTTCTTTGTCAAATTTCCAAATCTCTAATAATTTATGAGCATAAGTATTTTTATTCAAAAAACATTTATCGTATATCGGTTTGAAAGGAATATTTGACAATTATAAAGTATGTTATATTGTCAGTTTAATATCAGCAAATCTTGAAGTTTCTGAGAAAAAATAAAAGCTTAATTATAAAAAATATAACCCACTGGAAGAATATATACGAATAAAAAGTTGTTAAATTCAACCCTATAAACCTATAGAAGACGAAGAGTAAAAATATCTTTAATGGTTCATGATGTAAGCAATTATCGAAGAAGAATTATATCAACACCTCAAAAATAAAGATCAGGATCTTGTTTGTAACTAGTCCAATGGATTTATTGTTGAATATCTCCATTATTAATGGAAGCGCTTGTCAAAAATTGCAAAAACATGAATCTACGAGAACCATCAAAATATCAGGAAAAATATGCCACAAGATATTGAGAAATAGTAAACATTCTCATTTAATATTTATTTAAATTTATAAATGAATGTTTGGTATATATTTTCATAATAACATAACTTATGCGATTGAAAACATGTACGTCATCAATTCATGTCTTTATAAATCTTATAAGTTAAATATTGTAATTTGTGATGCATTGAAAGTCTGAAATGCCATTACACATATATGATGTTTGTGTATTATCAGGAAATCTTTTTATCGATTATTTCGATGAGTGTATTTTGAAATGATTTAAGCTGTGAACATATAAAACGCTGTGTACATAATGAGAATTATACCTTCTTATGATTAAGCAGTGATCTCGTATCAAAACAGACATAAAAGGTGCATTTTTCTCTTATTACCAAATGATCAGGTCTATATGAACACGATTGAGAAATATATATTCGAAGTTTAATGTAGAATTCAGAAATATATCTCTAAACTCAGAGGATGTACATCAAAATATTACGATTGCATCAAGCTTGATTTGGAGAATGGATTTTTATGACTAGAGAACTCATATGTTAAAATACATGAAATGTTTTACTCTTAATGAAATAATAGAAGTCTTAACATATATACTTTAATAAATATTATGAATTCTACTTTTCGTTATCAAAAAATGTCGATTTTTATTAAGGCTAGAATGAAAATGAAACTCAGTATCATCATAAATGATACACAATTAAGATTTTTTTGTGTTCTTTAAACATTCGGATGATTTTACAAATATTTCAGCTGAGAGATTAATTAACATTCTAAACAAGTTTATATCCAGATGCCATTTAGATCCGTCAGTCTTTTTAATATAGCAGAATCGTTCAATTTAGATATTCAGCTATACTCACTCATAAATATGATAAAACGATAATAACAGAAAGATATCGATAGAAAGTGTTCTGGCTTCAAAAATCAAAACCATCACTATTTGATAGAGCTTATGGAAGAGAAAAAGTATTTTATTACGTATATTACGTAATTTCGTTTTGTAAAGAGTATTTTAAGATTCATATGAACTTTGATTTAGAAAGAAACGCGAGTAAACTTAAGTAAATTTGTAATTTTCCACTACCTTTAATGTAAATTTAACTAGACGTTGATAATAATCTGAATTCACACTGGTTTCAAATAAACGATTGATTTTTTGGCCCATTGATAACTTTAATTTAAGAGTAAAAATTTTTTTGCATCTTCGATTGTGTTTTGAGTTAATTTTTAGAAATGGATTTTCATCTATAGATAGTAAATTAGAATTTTATTAGATGGGAGTGGGTGCTCAAATTTATTATCTAGTAAATCGAATTGTATGAACAAATGCCATAGAAGTTATGGTTTAAATTTTGATTAAATAAATATTAATGTATTACTGGTATCATTAATTATATAGACATATTAAGTCATACATATTTTCCTTGTAAAAATGGAATTATAGATGTATGAAGGTATATAAATAAATTTTATGTATGTGGTCTTTTATAGTATATTAATGGCAAAAAATTCTATATTAACTCGTCAAGAATTATTCCCCAAACTTCCTCGCCAATCTCAATTGTATTTAATGCTAAATTCATAGAAACTTAGTAGTTTTTCCAAGAGATAATTATCAGCAAATATTTTATTGCAATATCACAGCCATTACAAAATTTAATTTATAATGCTTATATCGAATCAGTTGAAAAAAATGTTGATTTATATAATGTTTAAAAATCACTATAATTGTATTCTATTTTTTCCCACGTTTGATGTTTAACAGACGATAATGCCTTATATCGTATTTATATCGAAATCAAATTGAATATTGTTAAATTATGCATAAATGTTTATTTCCAGCTGTTAATATTGGTTAAAATTATTGGCCACTTTGAGAATCTCTTGGTTTCATGCGACGCTTCAATATTCTATATATTATGAAATATACATCGGTAAGATTATTGTAACTAGTACAATTAAAAAAATCAAAGTCAACGTGAACATGATCGTCTTTAAGGAATACACGCGAGTCACTAAACTGACGCAAGTGAAATCGTTTTCGTTAATACTCATTATTTTTTGTTTGAGTGAGCATGTTCGAGTGTAGTTTTGGGGTTCAATAGTCATATTTGTGATACCAAATCTTATATAATAGTTTCCAATTGAATCCTTATTAAAAGTTTTTTCGAGATTTTCGATTTCGTATCTAGTTTTCTTTTCGATTTTCCATTCATTGTCAAATGAATGATGGTATACAGGATTATTTGGCATGGTTCTACCAGAAATGATGCATTTACGGATTTGTGTGTATTCTGTGGTATCAAATACATTGCATTGAATCTCCAAGAAAGACCACACTGTTTCACCGAATTTATATTCGAATTTGATTTTAATATCTGAAGCTTGTAAATCAAATTGCATCATATCTTTTATGTCGAATGATGTCTGACACTCTCTAAAATTATTTATAATAAATTTACTTTCC
>JWZT01004212.1:12171-23231 GCA_000827895.1 Thelohanellus kitauei
AATATTTAATATATATATTTTTTTATTTTTGGGTACAATATTATGCTGTGCTCATACTTGATAGATTTCAAAACTAACTATTAATTATAATTGAATTTTAAATTTAGTGTTATAAAAAGGAAATTATTGATTAATGCGACAAATTTGAGTTTAATTTTGATATTAAAACAAATTAATCAGTAAATATGTTTTTATTCAAAAATTGGATACGTTTTTATTATATAGAATAATTTTTTCTCGCGTTTTTTTTGATACATATTAAAAATTAAATATCCTATTTTATTATTGAGAAATTCTTCATTTTATTTTCTATCGTCTATGTCTAAAAGATGTAAAAATTTATCTAAAAACTTTCTTTGAATACGTTATTACCTAATATATCCTTTAATTCTTACATTCAAAATTATAACATACAATTCCATCTGGTCTAACACAAATGTTTTTTTAATATTGACATAATATATCTCTAATTATTATCTTCTTTCGGACATCAACAATATTGTGCATATCAAATTCCTCGTGTCATGAAATTGAAATTTTAGTGAACATATGATTTAGTTGGTATCGAAAAAAAAATCCATAATTTTTTTAAGAATTCGTATTTTAAATGTTGTTCATTATCGTAAGAATAAATCGACCTCATAACTCAATAGATATATATATCTATATAAATACGATTGATATTATAAAAAATGGTTTATTGGCAACTATCATACATGTCTTTCATATAATTAAAAATCCGTTTCTAATAATATCGTATTTATATCAGATCTTTGTCAAATTTCATTTCTAATTAAAATTAAAAATTGAATTATAGCAGGTAAAAACGGGTTTCATTTATAATTTTTGATCAGTATTTACTAAAAAACATCTAATGCGTCTGAAAATGAGAAATAACCTCAAGTTGCAGTTTACATCATACATTTTTAAATTTCATTATTATGCAGTGAATGACTTTTGAAATCTCGTCGATATATTGGAAATGATAGAAAGAGAATAATCCTTCGTTTTTAAGTCAATTGTATAGCTATTCAATTTATAAACACAAATCAAATTGATATATATATATATATAGTTTTATATTCGGTTTAGTTTCAATTTCGGCGTGATGAAAAACAGTTTAAATATATTAAATAAAACACACATCAGGTTTAAACCAACTCGGTTAAAGTCAATTTTTATTTCTAAAAGATCGACGAAAAAATGTCCTCCTTTTTCTGTACCAACCGTGAAAGTCACAGATATTCTTTAAAAAATTATGAAATCATTATCAAGATGGTCTACCATATATTTTTTTATATCCAGATCTCTATTATGGGTATATTACATAAAACTTATCTTTCTTGACACTTCGTCCATTCGAAACATGTTGAGAATATTGGATATAGCTCACTGAGATAATTCTATTAATTAGATGTTGTTTTTATCGAGCATGCATCGTTATGAGCCGCTTTTATTCTTGTTCTTCTACCTTCATCAATTTGATTTTAGCTTCTCTTCATTAGCTAGATTTTTGTTTTGGACAGCTAAAAAATCATAAATTTATGAAATTGTAAATAGTGGTTATGAATGATATGGTTAGTATTCAAAATTACAAAATTGAACATAGTCTCAGTATATCTGGAACGTAAGATGATAACCGTCAACATAATTTATAAATCGATATTCTCTTATATAAATATGACTAAATTTATAGATTTCTATTATTAAAATGATTTTGTACCAATCTAAAAATAAATCATTTACTTAAAAATTCACATGTTTCATTTTAAGGAAAAAAATATGAAAAAATATATTTCTCTAAAAATTTTTTTTTGAATGTTTTGCTATTTAAAGCATATTTCTATTGTTTTGATAAAAGAATTTCATTCGATTATTATTCCATTTAAATAACCATATATAATCCAAATAGATTTAAATTTAATCCAATATTCTTGAATAATTATCAATAAATAAAATTTAAATCCGTTCGTTCACGAGTTATAACAATTATTTGAATGTAAATTTATTAGTAGACATTCTATATGATCAATAAAATTTGCGGATTCTTTAATATCATACACGATTTTTTATTGAGTAAATTGGAAATTAAATATTGAATATATTCATGTTTATTATAATCAATATAAATTTAAATAGGTTAATGTCTTTACAACACGGATTTCTATCAATAAACACATTTGATTTTTAATAGACAAAATTCATAAAAATAGTTCATAAGTTCTCTAAATGATACATATAAATTTAAACAAGAAAAATGTTCAGATTTTTAGTTAAGTTGAATGATTAATGATGAGTTTGTAAAATATATTACCTTACGAATTTTTAATATCTATATCCTAATTTGAAATTTTTATGAATTTAATTTTTAAAAATAGTTTTAATCTGCCAAATCCATTTTTTTAAATGAATCATTTAAACGAATTTTCAATGAAACAATGCCCATTAATTCACATTGGGGGCAAATGATATTATTTTTATAATTATCATAAAATATTTCTGTACTGTAAAAAGTAATCATATTTTACTATTCTTATGTGATTTTTCAAACTTTATATTTTATCTGACCTGAATCAAACTCCGTTACAAATTTGAAATCTGATATCTAACATCCTCCAAATAAGTTTTTAAATATAGGATTATTAATAGAATTAATCTCTCTCTCTCTCAGTAAATACGGTAAATAACTCCGTTATTTTTAAGCCATTTTATTTAAAATGTTATTCAGAGTACTTCGTTATTGTAGCTAGGATTTGAATTGTGTTTTCACTTAATATTTAGATCGGGAACTAAAATCATGGTTTGAAGAAAACAGAAGAAAGAAAATGAATAAATGATATCTAAACAGATATAACTTATTTTCAACCAATTCTTTTGTTTTTTTTTATAAATAATCTTAGATATTTTGTACAAGGTTTGTCATAAAATTTCAAATGAATTGATATTTCTAAAATTTTGAAAGGAATGCCTAGTAGCAATAAACTATAATTTTACGTACCAAACCTCAGTTTAATACACCAAGTTTATACTTGAGTGCATTATTTCAGGTTTATTGAGAAATGCTCATTTGTTGAAATTGTGTCATAAATATCAAATTTAATGATTTTAATTCACAAACTTTAAAGTGATAAAATTGAATTGATATCAGATTAATAATCTGATTGAAGGTAATTTTCTCATTCGGTAACAATAACTGTAGATTATTTTTGCTGAATCCGACGATACATCTAAAAGACATGAACATGTAGAAACACTTTTTTCGATTGTTCTATGAGAATTAAAGTAGACACGTTGGTTTGTTTTTAGTTTCTAATTCGAAATCTAAAATACTACCAAAAAATGAAATTGTCTTATGTTCATTGATTTAGTTTCATTGTTGGCATTTTAATGTAAATTGTAGAATGTCTGAAACAACGCACTTTCAACATACAGGCTCGTAAGGACGAATAGGATTATTGCAGCTAAATGTAAAAATACGTGATTATATTTCTAAATATGGTCTAACAAAATGAAGAGAATCAAAATAAATCAATAATTAATGACTATACGCAAACTTTCCAATTTTTATATATCATTATCGCTTAATTTATACATAGCAAAGAAAGGTATGTGGTTGAGATTTCAATCATAAATAATCATTCTTAATTTATAATGTAATTTTTCTGTTTAATAGGCTTTTGGACATTTTTAGCCGATCTCTATTTTACAGATTGATATTAATTGACTTCAGAAATATATCTGTTGCTAATTGTGGATTTAGGAATCTAAAAACTGTATGTATTATATCATATATATAATGAAGTTTAAAAGATATAAATGTTTATCTCTGGTGTGGTCGAATAAAAGTGTAATGAAATCATCTATGAAAAAACAAAACACGAGAATTCATCATTTGAATAAAAACGGATATTATATTCATGATATAGATATATATCATAAATAATTTTGAATCTGGTCTCGCCTTTCATGTATACCTAGATCAAATACGTGTAAATAAGGTTAAGCCTTATATTTGTTCAATAAAACTGTTTCTGCGACTAATAAAATTCAAAACTTATTAGGTAACTAGACCTTTTGACGGAGGCCCGTGGCGTCCGCGACTTCGAAAAAGTTAGATTAATTTAAAGAAACCTTGCATTATAGATTTAAGTATGAATAGACTTACCCGATAAGGGTATCCCACCACCTTTTAATATCAATCGTTATTTGTAAAGCATTCAAAAATGAAATCGATGACACCTAGACTGCATTCAAATAAAATATTCTATCCATGGATTAGTAAAGACCCTCAAAATGAACACGGAGAGGTGACGAGACCGCTTTGAGATGATCTTTAACATGGCGCAAACAAAAAGATTGAGAAAAGCAACAATTACAATGCTTAAAATGATAAAACTAGATAGCGTGGTAGCGTTATGAGAGCATGATCAGGATTAAAAAGCGTTACCGAGTGAGTGAGTGAGCCAGTGATGGACACTATTTTATTATATATATTGATTGATTCCTTTGTATCATTTACGTGATCTAGTTTTTCATTATTCAGTACTATAATTGATCATTAGATTCAAGTTCATTTGAGTGTCAATTATTACCATAAATTGTAATTATCATCTTTTTGAACTCTAACTAAAGACATGTATAATAATTCAGTAAAATATTTTAGAAAGGTAAAAGGCTGTATATATAAAGCGATGTAAAATATACAAGTATGCCGAAAAAAATACATTTCGATTCCAAAGTTAACAATTTTATCGTCTCATAAAGTGTGCAAAAATACAGATTATGAAGAGATAACACCATTTCGTTCTCGCTGTCATGAAATCCTGCAATTTGAAAAACATTGATTTATGAAGATTTAAATGTAGTCAATACCTCTGAATATTTGCTTTGCGAGCTTATCAAACTATTTAAGAAATGAGATTATTTTGACCTCTGATCATATCAGGCAATGATATCTTAAAAATAAATATTCAATAGTTTTTTTGGTCCCATAATCATTTATAATACAACAATAGAATTCTAGCGAGGTTCGTTTAATTGATTTTAATTAATAATTTAATCTTGCTTTTTATGTATTGTTGATATTTTTTCAACGTATTAATGATAAAAAAACTTTGAAACATTTCTGGTTATTTATTAGAAAAACAAATGCGATCAATTCATTCTGTTATAATTAGAGGTATTTTTTTTGACGTAAATAATGGTATGGCTATTGTAGAGGGATGTCCATTAATGTTGTTAAATTGCGGAAACAAAAAAAAATAGTAATAGATCCAATCAACAAAATATCTGGGGGGCGATTACTATATATCAACATGATATTTATTAAAAAATTATGTCGTTGAATAATATTCTATTTTTAATGCAGATCATGTAAACACGACTGTTTGAGATGCGGTAATTTATTTGGATGGTTTTTTCATTTTCATTTCAATGATCCATACTGGATCCTTTCTAAAAACCTGCGAACCTTTAGAATGTAACAGAGTGTGCTTTTTCTAGTAATTTCTCACCCAATTATCGATTCATAATATAAGTATTGACTCTCAAACATTTTTTTTATTATCCTACGATATGATTCACATGTTACCATACTGATAAAAACATTCATTGAACGAAGAAATTTTGTGCGAATTAGTGTTAAATCTTTTTATTCCGTATTTCTAAAAAATTTATTTTAGAAAACACAGGTGGAATAATAAATGCACTCAAAACTTAATGACAAGATTATAAAATCATTTTTTGGATCATGGATGAATGATATTCCTTGTGTCAAAGATTTAACAAACTGTTGTATATAAAAACAGCGATGACCTAATCAAAAGAAACGATATAAATAGTTATCTCTAAAAATCGTCAAATTTATTTCAATTTCACAAAATTTTTCGTTAAAAAAAATCTGAGAAATCAACAAATTTGATGATGAATATCGCGAATGGCATTCTTACAATGAAAGAAAATTAATATTATGGTATTATGACAAATTATTTTATTTGAAAATATCTTAAAAATTATTCTGATTGTTAAGAGGGTCAATAAAACCTATCATGATATGATTTTAGATCACAAAAAAATTTATGTCTATATATGGATACGAAACGTTTTAGTTCGAAAATAATAAAATGTTACCGGTATAAAATGCAAAAATTAGGATCATTATATTATTGATTCTGATCTCTTAAAATAACATAATGTCTGTTGAAAAACTTAGGACCAACATTTAAAGTATATGTGTATATATTATATCTCTGCTTATCGCTTATCATTATTTATCTTTGAAAAACACTACTAATTTAATAGATGAGTGGTTTTATTATTTTTAATGCAAGTTGAATAAAAATTTTATCATATTCAAATCTGATTTTCGTCTATAGTCTATATATAATATTGTTACAAATTTTATATTTAAATTGAGAATAAAATTACATTAAATGACAATTATGGATTCTCTTAGATAAATTCTGTCACAAATCTACAAAAAAAATATTACATGTTAAGCAAATAAAATAAAAAATTATCTCAAAAAATTTGTCAATAACTATATTCATACTACAGTTTTAGTCTTATCCAAAGCCAGATTTTTTTTGATTTACATAACTTTATACTTTATGTCTACTTTTTTTATCATATAAAATATCTTCTGATGATTTTTTCTGGTATCAGAATACCAAATACATTATATTTGTTATTTTAGATAAGTATTATGTTTCTTGCAGAAGGGTTGAGTGGAATCGTTTAATAATACAGGTTTTCCGACAGCTTTTTGGCAACTTTCAGATTCGTTTTCACAAAAAAAAAATTCTATTTTTTCATTTCAGAACAATAAAAGTTATATATTTAGTATGATTTTTAATCTTTAGAGTTTTAATTTTTCATCAATGCTACGATTTGTGTGTTTCAGAACATGACTGTATGTGCCAGAATAATCCAGCATTTTATCATATTTAAAAAACACCCAATTTTATATGTTGCGAAAATAAGTTGAAAATCTCGTAAAATCGCATGAGATAAACATTCTGAATATAAAATTGATTACAATGAATGTTATAATTGAAATAAAACTTTCAACCAGAAATCAGCATTATTTTATTCATACATGAAGATATTCAGTTTGATTAGGTCGATTTGAATCAGTTTCTCTTTAACGTAGAAAAATTCGAAGTACTTATGCATTCGATTTGTTCTCAAATCATATACTTCGATTGAAAAACGATATTAGTATGATTTCATTTTTATAATGGATCGTTTTTGTAAATTTTCAAACAATGTTTATTTACGGTATTGACACATTACATAATTCGTTATCTGACATTTCTAAATTATCACATCGATAACGCGATCTCTAACTAATACAAACCATTTTAACATATAGATTTTGTTACACCTTATTAAATCAAAAATTAACGTATATTTAGTAAATAAATTTAAAATTAACTTTCTATCATTAATAAAGAATAGGTTCATAAAAAATACCAAAAATCATTAAAAGCATTTTTGATAATTAAAAAATCATTATTTGACAATTTTTGACATGAAATGACAATCTGGTTTGAAATTTTTATTTGTTTTCCCAATTTATTAAATTTTTATTTGTTAAAACGGTAAATCAAGTTTTATATTTGGATTTTGTCTCAAATATTTAAAAATCAAATATACATACAGGTAAGAGAATTTTTGTTTGAAATTTTTTTTCAACCTGTAAAATACCAATTCATTGTTATAATTTTTCTGTGCTGTTCTGGTTGTTATAGATAATCTACAGATTGTTTTTTTAGTCATCGCATATACTAGTTTAATTATTCTTCAATAAGGTATTTAATGGTATTAAGATGGCTTCCTCAAACGGTTTATGAAGGTCAATATTCCAAAAAATATTTCGAATATATTTGACGGATGATTTTCTAGCAAGTTTATTATACATAGGGCGATACTCTTAAAAATATGTGCAATTGATGCGCAAAATCATTTTTCTATTTTGTTTCATGTAATACATCCTATATAATATTATCTCGATATAAGCTAACCTGGACTAATCGTATTATGATAAAAATTAGAAAATTTATATGGCAAATTATAGTATCTAAACTTATCTATATATTTATATCGCATCATGTGATTAATGTTTAACGTAAATATTATATTTTATAAGTATAAAAATTAAATATAATATTCTTCATCATTATCTTTTTTATTTATCAGAACTCAATCATCAAATAGTTTATTATATCTGTCTTATATCTCTTCAATATACGATTTTAGTTTATCATCCAAAAATTAAAGATGATTTATATATATTGTAAAAACATATTTGTCGCACTTTTGTTTCATTGATAAACGAATATAAACATTGATAACTCTTTACAAGGTGATTATTTTCAAATTAACATCGTGTGTTTACTAAACATCGATTTGATACTTTCCTAAAAACGATATATTTTTTGATATATGTTTCAGTGTTCAATTACAAAATTAATCTAAATCATTACATGTACCATGATGACATTTCTTTATATTATTATATTTAAACAAATCTAATTTCTCAATTATATTGAAAATTAGTGAACATCAGTCAATAGTTAGTGTTAAACAATGATATTAATATTTACAATATATTCCAAAATATTTTTAAATTGGTTAAATTTGGGCGGAGATAACAAGTAACATTTATTTGTTGATCTACAAGACAATATGTAACTTTATTGTGTTAATCAAATCCACATCAAATTTGCCAATGACATGTACAATCAAATTATATTTTAAGTAAAATTGAGATGATGTATCAACAGGTTAGAATATTCAATTACTAAATGTTGACAATACGTTTATTTCTCTCTTCAATAAAAATACTTTTTTAATATATTTGATCTGAAAAAATCTTTAAGATAAAAAGGAAATTCGAACATATATTTGTCTTATAATTCAGGCAATGAATAGCAGATTTAAAGATATAATTTTTTTATTTTTTAGCAACAATTCGCGAAATATGAAAATAATCTCTTAATGGATTAAAAAATGATTCATCTTCGAGATATACAAATTTGTCCTTAAAGATAATTTGAATGATCCTATCGTGATAAAAACTATAATTTCGACCAACTATGTAATCAAAGAATTGCACTAAATCGTACAAATATAAGTGTTATCCAAAATAAATTTGAGGATATTTTTTATCTAATACAGTTAAGAATTCGTCAATAATATCTTTTGATTATACAAATAAAAATATTTGATGAATATATTCGATCCCTCAATGTAAATTTGGATATAAACTAGAGTATATACCTTCTTTAAAGTGCATTTTTTTTATTCTGAAAACCTTTACCTGAATTCTCGATTCGATCTACATTTCTCAATGCCAGAATGTGTATATACCCAAAAATCCTTGATAAATTTTAATACTGTTTACTTGTTGTTTAAATTTAGAATAGTAATTTCATATTCTCAGATAATTGGCGCGTGCGCAGAATATAAAAATATTTTTTGCCACAATAATGATTAAAAACATTAACTACGTGTATTTTGAAATAAGTATTTCGATCTCATGAAAATAATCAAATTTAATTACAAATACATATTTGAAAATATATTCAAATTGTAAACATTTTTCGGGTGTGGATGTTAAATACAGTTAGAATATTTGTTTGACTTTCTAAAATCTCTAAGTAATGGGAAGTAGGACAATTTTATTCGTCATAAATATTTTACAATTTTATGTTGACCCAAACACAAATTCATGCCATGGAAATAATGGTTTCAGTGCTTTTTAATTCAGATGAAGTAATAAATGTTATTCTTGATACCATTGAATCAAAAATCTTCCAACATTGTAATATCGATCGAATGCTGCATTATATCCATTTTTGGAGGGATCAAATCCAGCAACATATCCAAACAGGTATACTTTTTACGATAGAAGATCTCAATTGCACTGTTCATGACCTACACAGTTTTACTCGTTTCTATATGCAGGTTCCCAAAGGTACACTTTGTGTTAAAACAGACATTCAAGAGTATTCAGAATCTTGGTTTCGAGAAGAAGTGATTCCACGGTTTATTGATTTCCAATTTTGTCTCGTTAATAATCGAATGAAATGGATGGAGTGGAAATACATTGAATTTTATTTGAAAACTAACTTCCAATATGAGAATTACTCCAAAATGATTGTGTCAGCCAGATGTCAATTTATAAATTTAAAAAGTGATCTAAATGAAGCTATGGAACTTGATACCAGTATGATATTAATTAAAGATAGAAATCAATCAAAATTTATTAGTCAATAATTTGCAGTTGATACATATGTTTAAAATGGAAAATATCTCTTATGCGCAGATGTATACTGATAATGCTACGCCTATATTGATTGAAAAAATAAGAATAATTATATTCTGAGGATGTTGATAGGATGCAACATTCACAAACTTAGCAATCAAACAATTATAAAGAATATTGGATCAAAGGTCGAAAAATATATGACCACAAATACCTTTGCTACACCTGAGACAACTGTGGGTTTGATACTATGCCATTTAATGTTTTTATTCACTACAATTTTGTGTCTTAAATTGAATCTAATATTCGCAAGACAGGTATTAACCTTTATAATTTTAGGATGAAACAAATATGTACAATCAATAATTGTACATGATCAAATATATAAAATATCATTAGACATTATCTAATATTATCCAATATTTTGTTCTTATATCCACATTTTTGTACTAGATAATAGAATTTAAATTTAGTGTCCTTTTCAATCAATAAATTAGGAAAAATGTCGTGACATGCTAACTCGATAATGTGTCGTTAATCCTCTTTTCTAAAACACTGAATTTTTTGATAGATTGTTGCCGAAAAATCTTTTTCCATAATTAAACCAATCGCATAATACAATTGTAAAATTCGATTTAAGAACAGTGTAGATTTTACATCAACGCCTTTTCTAGTTTTCATCACTGTTATAGTACAAACATTTCAATAAATTGCATCATATAAAAGGTAAAAATATTTAGAGAATAAATGATGATTTTTTACTATTGTTTGTAACTCAAATACATTTAGT
>JWZT01004213.1:8790-19745 GCA_000827895.1 Thelohanellus kitauei
AGGGAACACCAATTTATATTTATCGACGAATGTGGGGTAAATATTTCAATGAGAACCTCGCATGGTAGGTCAAAAATAGGATCCCCAGCAATTCATGTCGTCCCAAATCTGCGAAGTAGGAACATATCAATTTGTGCTGCCATGAATGTCAATGGAATGCTCTTACACAAGTGGCATGATCGGGCATTTAACAGGGACCTATTCGGTAATTATATCGATGAGCTGCTGGAAAAGATTCGAGCTTTGAACATAGAGCACGCTACAATAGTCATGAAAATGTATCTTTCCATCAGTGTGAAAAGATCTCCCGACAAATTAGAGAGGAAGGGCACACACTACTCTTTTTACCTCCGTATTCGTCATTCGTGAATCTATCTCATCGAGAATATGTTTTCGAAGTGGAAGAGGGAAATACGATATAGGAGATCTGAAAACTCAGAGGAGTTGTATCAAAACATTACCGCTGCGTCTAGTTTAATTACAAGCAGCGATTGTTCTGGCTATTACAGCCATATGTTCAGAAACATTAATCGTTGTCTCCGAAGAGAAGTTATAGAAGACTGAAGAAAGATATTTAACTAAATTTATAAATTATATTATTTTTAATTACAAAAAATTTTATTTTGGAGAAAATGAATGGGACAATGGCGAAAATGAGTACAAAACCTTGTATAAATGACAATAAATGAATAAAACACATTTCCGACAGTATTTTTCAAAAATTTTTTAGTTTCTTTTAGTTTTTTGCATTACACAATAAACAGTTCAGTTACTTGGCATTTTTTAAATTAGATTCAACGATTTGGACTTAAATATAAGGATAAAAACAAAAGACACGAAAAAAATTATTGATATTATTTTCTCACCAGTAAAGCCTATCAAGTGGAATGCCTGGGATAAAACAATGTTTGATAAAAGATAATGATTATATATTAAAAAAAATTACATTTTAAAAATATTAAACGGTATATTTGAAATTATGGCCTTGGACTATAAAAATATATCGTAATATGTGAGCCAAATAAAACTATACATATAATTTTCATGCTAAGTCTGTCTAAAGTCAAATGGCTCAACTAGAACTCTCCGCGACAAAACGTCTCACCTTATCTTTTGTCTAAAATAATACATTCAGAATTTTGTTGAAATAATTCATGAATATCGATAAGTTACTGCACAAAATACCAACATTAAATAATCCGCCAATATTAATCTGCATATGTCATTAAGGCAAAACAATTATGATAGTAGGCACGGTCTCTGTAAAGCTCAGCGCCAAAACGTCGCATACCCTGCTATGATATCGGTCTGAATTTCAAACTTTGGTAGAGAATGAATCGGCGAACACAACTCTAAATCACTATATGATTTATCAAAAAATATTAGACATGAAAACACCGTGACACAAAATACAAAACATGATACATCCGATTAATAAATTAATGCAAACTCTTAGAATAGTATTATGTTTTCAAAAATTTGTAATGATTTTAATGCATCAAAAGATTTCCGCTTTTTCAAACCAAAGTGAAACGGTTATCAAGAGGAAAAGTTCTAATTTTTTTTTGATTTCCGGGAATAACTCAAACTCTTTGTGAGTCACAAAGGAAAACGACAGTCAAAGCACTTTATAGAGAAGAATTTGAATTACAGAAAATATTATGTCTGGTTGATATATTTGAGATATTGAATGACTTAAATTTATAACTGTGAGGCCAGGGATAACACGCCTCGATAAGTCAGAAACGATAAAATCCTTCAAAATGAAAGTTATTCTTTGGCAAACAAAATTTGACAGAATAAAATTGAATTTTTGCCAACATTATCTGGGTTCTATGATAAAAATGAAGTTATATCTGATGATAGAAATATAATGATAATTATTGGATAATAGTATTTTCTCATGTTTGAAAACGAAATATCATTTTTTTTAATAATCTAACTGATATCATTTTGAACTTGAAAGAAGTCCATATTCAGTTAATGTTGAAGACGTTCACGAGATATCACAGGTATAGTTTATTGAACTCATTAATAGCGATTTTGCCATAACCGCTTTCTCCTCAATGTACATTTACAAATTCTTGATAAAGTTTTTAAACTGTTGTGAACGGTAATATCTGAGACTGTTTAAAAGCTTCCTCTTGCATCCCCGACCACGTATCTTTGCGAAAAGTGGTTGTCCAGCTATTTCTTTATCATGTCTTAATATAGTATTAGAGTTGAACCAGATGACATTCGTGGTGTTGTTGCTAAAAAAATCCCAAGAATTCCAGATCTTATGAAACAACAACAAGATCAACCTTGGAACATGAGTTTACTTGGTCGCATATATTTTTCAAAACAAAATTTTATGAATGTAGTTTGAATTATTGTTCAGGCTAGGCAAAGGATATAAAATTTTTCATAAATATACTTCATGAATAATGTTTTTTCGATAAATTTAAAAATATTTAATGCATTCGAAGATGTAAACCATTTTTTAAATTATATTCAGAAACATATTTTGAACAAAAATAATTTCATATTTTTTCGTTATTAAACAAAATGTTATGTTTCTGAAATTTTCATTTTTATCTTATGAACAAGTAATATATACTATGATTACGATTTGTAAATTTGAAAAAAACCAGTCATTTATACATGCCATAAAAACATTGTTAAATGAGGGTCGCCGAGACTTTAAAAATCGATTAGAGTTTTTAAAGGGGTCTCAGCCCAAAAACGGTTAATAACCGCTAGTTTTTACTATTATGCCACCTTTAAGAATTTCAGTAAACGAGCTCCCAATATCATTTCCACGAATTAATGATTCTGTCAGGCGCCATCTTGGTCTCGATAAAATCTGAATATTTGTGGAACTGCATAATCAAGCCTTATACTGAATGTACAATCGTATTGTTTTTCACTCGGACTTTTGGTTATACATCCATGGTTATCCAGATCTTCTTCATTTTTGCTCGATATATCAAATTAACAAGCACTCTCATGAATAAGTAATTGTAATAATGGCAAAAGGCTTAGAATCTCAACCCCGTCTATTTGGATCGGATTTGTGTATTTATCAATATATCACTACGCGGTATTGGATAAATTTATCAATCTCAAGATTCAGGGACTCAACAGTTCCGGTTTTCGTGTACTCATATGCAATCGAACCTCTAGTCTACTTCATCACGCATATATTCAGCCAGTTTTGGTCTTTGATAGTTATGGTAGTTATCAAGGTGCATCTGATCCTCAAAGTAAGGAAGATAACGAAAGAAGAGAACAAAACAATCCTCATCATCTACGATTAAGCGAAATGAATCAAAAGATGATCAAAAATGTGGGGATCGATGTGTTTATAATAAATTTGTGCTGACTGATATGAACTATGTCGATTTTTGCTTGACAGTGATGGATCTCATAGAATTATACAACGATCAAAAGCGGATAGAAACAAATGCTTGAATCCATTTTCAAAATATTTACATTTTTGCTTTAATTCTATCTGTTCTGTGAGCAATGGTCTGCTTCATCACTAATGAAGATATTATCGGGCAGATTAGGTAACTATTTCAGAAAAGGATACAGAAATTAGTTGCACGACTAAACATTTTTTCATGCTGGAATAGGTTATATTTAACACAGTTTTGTCATCTAAGATTTTGTATTGGCTATCTATTGCTTAAGAATATATTTAATAACACAATTTTCCTACTTTTTCATGCAAAAATTGGCTTATGTGGTGGAAAGAATTAAAACCCCAAAAACATAAAACACAATTTATTCGCCCATAAATACAATATATTGAGTGTTTTACTAATTGGTATCAATGCGTAATAAAAAAACTCAGCATTGAAAATTTGTTGCTGCCAACGTTTTTCTGACAGAGCTATGGCATTTTTCCTTTGGTATTCTATTATGTATCACAATCAAGACATTGATCAGTTTGAGCATGATTTTTTTGTCAAATAGACAAAAAAAATTATTGATCCTTTAGCTGAAAAGCGTGTACAAATATTTAAATGTAAAACGAATAATGTCAAATACGCGCGCGCAAAATGCGTAATACAAGAGGTGAAGAACTTCACGGTGGCTCATTCATTGATTTCGTGGTAAAAAATTTAGGATACAAACGAAAAACAAAGGGATAATGTTATTTCGTTATTTATGAATCTTCTAAAATAAGTTTTCATATGGTGAAAAATAGCAATCGCCATCTTATTTTATCATGATTTAATGTAATAGAAAAAAGGAGTTTATCGACAATAGGCACTGCACTGGTTCTTAAAGTAATAAACATATGGTTTAAGAATATATCTGTTTGTTGTGTGATGGGCAGATACAGTTTAGTGTACAAAGAAATAAAACAACCGACTGTGTAACAAAGAAAGTTCTTTAAGGCGCGTTTAAAACTTTTTTCGACACATCGAATAAAGAAATCTTCGAATATTCGGTAGGTGGTCATCATGGACGATGTCAGAATCCCCAAAGTAGCAACAATCTTTGATATTTTTCACAGCAAAAGCCACAAAATATTTTATTTACTACTCTTTCATCCTTCTTCAACCCGATAGAGGATATTTTTAAACGAGGAGCGCAACGTAAAGAGTACAGGATTTTTAAGGTCAATTTGGTTTTTCTGTCGTTCAATTTGATAGACGAAAAATTTTAGAGAAAATTAAATCGAAGAATGAAAATAACGAACACATTTTTACATTTAAGATCATTTCGTTGTTAATAAACCGTCTCGCAGACTTCCGTGTGTCGGTAGTAACCATCGCAATATTCTCGTGTTATCATCGTTAGCTCATGTGTCATGCAGTTAGACAGCTAGGTCTCGTTTTTAGCTGTACCGCTTTTATGTACCGTTTCCACTTTGAAAAAAAAGCTCCTCTATTAAGTTTAGGAAGGGTTAATAGGGCGGTAAATAGCAAATTTCGTGACCCTTCCTGTGAAGACAATAGACTATTGTTGAGGATTTGTGGCATCTGACATTGTCCATGATGACAGCGCAGTGTATATTTGTTTGAGTATTTGATTGAACGTGTTGAAAAATGTTTTCAATATACCCTAAAAATATTTCTTCGTTATACGCTCGGTTGTTGATTTCTTTGTACACCATGCCGTATTCGTTCATCGCACAACGAACAGGTATATTATTATACCAGATATTTGGTAGTCTACGAATCAGTGTAGTTTCTTCTGGTTATCAACACTATTCCGATAGCATTAAATAATGAAAAAAGACTGCGATGGTTAGAATTGCCACATGAAGACCTATATTACAAGATCCAGAAACAGTATAAAATTAAATCAGAGCTCTTATTTTTGCTCCTTTTCGATTATTTTTTGAATTTTTCCTTAACCAAATTTAACTTGCCTGTTTTTTCGATATAAGCCGCATCCGCTATAAACCTCGCTGTTGATTTCTATTGATTTTTTTCTATCCAAGTGACATCATTTTTTGTATATTTTAATTCGTTTCATCGATATCCTAAATGTCAAAAATTCGAAAATCTTACACAATTTGCATAAAAATCAAAGCTATCGAGTACGCAAAAAACATCAGGTAGCAGAGAAACTGCTAAAAAGTTTGGTGCTGATGAATCTATGGTTAAGAGATGGTGCAAATCTAAAAAATCTTTCTGCTCTTACCATCTTCAAGTTAGACGTCACTTACAAAGTAGCGACCTCCAGCCTTGTCCAAACTTGACAAAAAGCTATTAAAAAAGGCTTTATATGCTACAGTTGTTAATTGGATTAGTGTTGCTTGGGAAATTGTTACAGAGAATACTGTTAGTAGTGTATTTAAGAAAACGGGAATAAATATTTATGGTGACAGCGTTCCTATTTAGGAAACTGAAGAAACTTCTGAGATAGAAAATACTCCTCATAATGGTCGGGCGTTAAATAAAGACGATGGGTGTATGAATTTCTATTAAACAGTTTAGAATACTTCGAACAAGATCATCAATTTTAGTAAAATTTAGCCTTAGAATTAATTTTTAATAAACTTTTATTTCTTATTAAGCCTCACATCATAAATTTTTCTCTTCTAAGCCGCGGTTCATATCGGAAAACAGGGTGTCATAAAATCTTTTAACCGCCTTTTATTTCGAGTATTTTAGTTAATGGCATTGCAATGATAAAATTATTGACATTTTATTTGAGTTTTATAAAGCGGAAAATGAGATGAAGTGCAAATTTCAAGTAAAATAATCAATATTAAAGATAATTATTAATCGCAACAACGCTATTCTCATCTTTACGGCTGCTATTCTTAATTGAATATGGAATGACAATATTGTTCATTCTAACATTTATGAATCCAAGAAAAAATGTCGGTAATACTCTACCGAATATCTGACATGTGGATTGATTTACTCTTATATCACGAGCATTCCCTGTTCGCTAATTTTAGAGTTTTTTAAATTGAAGCAAAGAAGGCTTCATGCTACAAGATAATTTTAATAAAATGTAATATTATAAATGAGACAAAAACTTTGTTTCAGGGACGGAGAAGTTATATATTCGTAGCCAAATTTATCAAGAATCATTGCCTTTTCTCATCAGCAAGAACAAGGTGAACTACTCACGGCATAAAATATTTCGTTGTTAATCGATAAATCTGTCAAACCACATCAAATCGGTGAGGAATTAATCTTACTTGTCGCATACGAATTAGTAAAATCTTTATTCAATAATCAGGCGGTGTCTATAATTATCAAAAAAATCCTCTGACTAATGATTCAAAGCAGAGAATAATTGATGAAACGGCGAAAGACGTTAATATATTACAATACGACGATTTAAACACGTGAATTTTCTTTTCGACTTGAAAATCAACTTAACCAAATAACGAAACTCTACTCATTTCGTATGTTAGATTCATAAACGACGATAAAATCTGTGAGAAGTTACAACTTGGTAAATATTTGGAAACTGATAGAAGGGTTAATCGATATATGATACCATTAAAAACGTGTTTTTAAGACAACAATATTCCCATTAATAATGTTTTCAACAGCTGCTGATGATTATTAATCAATTATGAATCTTTAAAATGAGTTTTATAGCGCTTTTAAAACAAGAAATAGTTAATATACTCTCAATACCATGTGTTATTCATCGTAAGCATTGGGCTGAAAAAATTCTGAATAAAACTTGGCTAACATGGCCCCAGTACGTCACTAGAATAAGAAGCAATTCATGATATGAACAATTATTTAGCCAGCATTTTTTGTAAAAATTATGAATAATACAATTGTTCGATGCTGCATACAGATGTTTGTTTGTTCGAAAAGAGTGTGCTTTGAATTGTTTTTTCAAATTTATTAAATCAGTCGTTGATTTCTTTAAAAAGTGTTAAATCTTCACTAAATGCTATTACATCAAACAATGATATATTTATTTGACATACCTGTTTATGATATTCAATTATATCATCGTACAACTGCACGGTGATGGATTTAATTTCGTTAAAAACCAAAACGCCAGAGCTGCTTTTGTGGGGAAACTTCCTTTGTTCAAAAGATCGTTTAGGAGAGGTGAGCAGAGTGAAATTTAATATTATTATTCTTCAACACAAAACAGCAAGATGTAATTATTTATTTTCAACATTTTGATGATATTTATGCAAATTTTACTGACCGATTACATGATATGTTAAGCCTAAAAATACCTATTATGGATTTAGATCCCTTAGAAAATTCAGATATAGAAGAAGCATCAAATTTAGAGTAAAAACTCTTAGAACTCAAAACTAACGAAAAACTACAAATAAAATTCACAAAAAATACCTGGAGTTATGCCTTCAATACATCAATACCAGTTATTTTATAATGAATTTTGTGCAAGAGAACAGATGTTTTTAATCAAATTTCCTTTATCTTGGTTGAGAGTGGGGTCAGTGAAATATCAAATTTACTGTCGAAGAAAAGGATGAGACTAAACATGGTCGAGAGTGACGATTCGCGACTAATGCTAACGAAACGGGAACCAAACATTAACAAACTGTGTAGATCCCGCCAGTTTTAAATATCTCATTCATTCTATTCTTGTTGGTTTTGTTTGGTTTTAAATTATAAATAAATAATTTTTATATTTTACGGTCATTTTAATAAATTTTTACTTCATGATTTTATATCGAAAGATAGTTGGTTAAATATAATTATATCTGAAAGGTGGGTGTGAAATTGTTTTTCTCTTAAAAGGGCGGTATTTCAGAAAAGATTGAGAAAATATGCAGTAACTAGTTAAAAACCAGGCTAGTCATCGTAATAAACTAACAGTTTGTCTCCATTTATACTTTCTTTGTTCACGCCCTGTAGAAATAAACGAAAAACTACAAACCCAGTATTGGCACTCTCCAAAGGCCCAAATATCTCGATGATATTAGCATCAATGGACTGTACCTTATTATCAGTGTAGCCATAGAGTGTGGATGAATGAATGCCGAGCTTTTTAAAGCCTTCGCACAAATTTTTGTTGCATTTATTGAGTCTTAGAAACACATTTTTGTCAAAAATTATCAGTTTTTTAAGTCCAACCGGTCACATATTTTTCAAAGCCAAATAAAATGGCATGAAAATAAATGACGCTAAGCCATGATTAAGGATATAGAGGTAATTTACGTGATTTGTGGTAGGCGCCCTCCGTAGAGAACATTTATAAAATGTTTAATTACATTTTTTTTAAATTTAGTAAGGGCCTTATAACTTCCTCTTGTGAAACATTTGGATGTCAACTGGTGTATTATAAGAAATATATAAAATACAAAATAATTTCTAATAATTGTTAAAGGGTTCCCTATGACTATTTTGAAAATCGTAGATGATGATGATGGATTCAAACCACGGTACTTGTCAATAAACAAAGACCAGATCCTTGACAAATCATTATGAGATACGCTATGACCTGTGGACAAGCTTATTGTAAAACTGGATGCCTCTACAGATGATTTGCTCTAATCGGACAGGTGGTTCAACATAAAACTGAGCTTAGATTATGTTAGCATATACGTCTGAGTCATAAAGCCTACGTGGCTTTTATCTGTACAAATAGGATAAATATTTTGTTGTTTTGTTTGTGCACTAATCCTTTTCAGTTTATTATTGATATTATTTCGCATCAGTGAACACTAATTATATCTATTTCAAAACCTATCGTTTTGTATGGGCGTGTTCTTGGTGTATTTAAATGGCGCTTGTTGAAATAAAGAATGAGCCATCCTTTCCAAATAATATATTTATTCCAGGGGTTCTAGTTATCAACGTTTCTGGCAAAATTTAATGAACGAATAAGATTGTTGAATTCAAGAATATTTTTTAACAATTATTGTATGAAGTAGCCACCTTTTACATATCGTTAAATAGTGATGCAATGTAACAAGGCTTGACTGTATTAAGATCCTATTTTAATTGAAACTATATTGGATAATGACTTCGCGTAAAAGAGGAAATAAAGGTTTCTAGTATGACGAATAATTTAGAATTATCATAAACTGTGCACGAATTCTCTGATTTTTTAAGAAAATTAGAATGCTAAATGACAACTGACTTGAAATATTTAACCATCTTGGATCCATACAGGATCCTCAATATTACTGGGATGGGAATACTATGTTTACACAAACCTACAATAATGCCACCAACTGATAATAATATTAACCATCTTACACATTTCCAGGATTTATGAAAATCAATAAAATACATTGAGGTAGGATTGATGGATGTCACAAGAACATGGGTAATCTATAAATAAAGGTCCAACAAAGGTTACATGAGCCCGGTACCCTCACAGTTATCCAAAAATTAAGTAACGAGTGATTAAACTTGTTGAAGGTTTTGGTTATGTGCAATTTTAAAAATATAAAATTTTGACAACACATTGAAGGCGTGTTCTAAGAGGATAGTTAGGTGTTTCGTGATGATAGAATATTTATTATGGTTATGAGGTATTTGAATGAAAATCCCTTCATGCTGAGAATTAATTTCTCTGGAATGATATTTTTATTTTATTGACTCAGATCAACAGCCGAATATAAACCCTGCATACGGTAACACGACAATACATAGAACGACACGACATAGAACGACAATACATAGAATTTCTAAAATTATAATTTATTTCATTTTTCTTCAAGGTTGCGATTATAAAATACCAATCAACTTACCTTTTCATAAATTTTTTTTTATATTGTAAAAGTTACAAAATATTTAAATCGGAAATAACTATGATAACACATAGTGTAATAATATAAAATAATGGAATTTATTTGATTGTTATATTATAAGCTATGTCTCGTATATATCCGTCTATGTTCTCTCTTCTATACGTGTTCACAATATTTGCGAGCTTATAGTCATGATCTTTATATCTATTGCGTTCAACTGAAACAACCATTCCACTTTGTAATTGGGTTATGTTAACTTCATCGAGGTTTTGACTTGATTTTAAGTATTCAATGAATTTAAATATATCTGGATAATGGTAGTTGATAAATCTGGCGAATCCAGGATGCCACCCCTCGACCGAATTATTAGTTCTACCATTGTTTTTGACAGTGGCATCATAACAGTTCCATCAAGAGCATGTAAATAAAGGGGCTCTTCTGATTTTTGATCATACAATTCGGCTAATATAGTAATCTTCAAAATAGTCGCTCTGACAATTTAAAATTTCAGAATCATTTACAAAGAAATTACTCAAAAGTAATTGCTCAAAAGCGAAGCAAACATTTGGGATTGGCACGAAACATATAGCCAGTATCATTATAGCCGTTATCACAAATTGCCCATCTCTTTATATCTACTCTACGTTGGTGGATTGTGTTGAATCTTACGCCAAAAACTTTGGGAAAGATGATAGAAACATCCTTAAAGTATGGTCTGGGGGAAACACGTCTGAGGGCATTGTGTGAACTTATTTTAAAGTCGAGCATCATAGTAGCAGGTTAAAGAGTAGGT
>JWZT01004216.1:0-11997 GCA_000827895.1 Thelohanellus kitauei
CTCAGATATTATCTTGATAGATAGCATTTTCATTCAAATCAGTTCAATTTTTATTAAAATGAAGATATTCATATTTTGAGGCTTGTTTTCGGCAAAATATTAAAAAATTTTAAAATATAGATCTGTATGATATTTATAACAGATTTATTTTTATTTTTGGCTGCCTCACGCACGCGTATAAAAGTTAAGTTAAGTGGAGTCTACCCGTGGTTCTCAACCGTTATTGAGACGCGATAACTTTTATCCCTTTTCCAAAGCAGGCCGATACGACATTTGAAAATTATTTATCGGAGGCATAATTTACTACTTTTTTGTGGATTTCTAAATCGTAATCACAGTATCCAGCGGTGATATACATGGTACAAAAATACAATTTTAGATATTAAAATCACACAAGTATTATGTTTATTAAAGAAACAATATGCAATTTTTATTATTCAAAATATATTTCTGCCTATAATACAAATAATATAGTTTAATATTTATAAATTGTATTTTTTACTTTTCAATGTAGCCTTATCACAATATTCATATTGTAAATTTATATAAAATTTTAAATGCCTTGCGAAAAAAGGACAATAATGATCTCTAGGTATATAAAAATTTGTTTTGACTGTAATTGTACCCAAATAAACATCACTGCGAAGATTGATCTTATTGTTGTTTCCCAAGGTCTGGGATTCTTTGAATTGTTTATGCAATAAATAACCAAATTTCATCTTTTGCGTCAAGTCTAAATTAATAATTAGCCTAGATAAGCACATTGGCTGGAAAACCACGTTTTGCAAAGATATGCGGTTAGAAATGGAATAAAAACTCTTGAAACCCCCTCAGACATACCGAATAAGACTTCAAATACTTTATCATGGAATTTGAAATCGACATTGATGAAAAATCGGTTTTGTCAATATCGCTATAAATGAGTTCAAAAAACTCTTTCTGTGAATTCTCAGGAACATCTTCAATTTCACAGTAATGTGACTTATTGCTAGTGAAAAAGGAGTATCAGATTTTATTTTGAAAAAAAATAGTGATATTTCGTCCGCAAGGAAGTTAAAATTTTCTTTCACAATAATTATCATTTTATACCTATGAGCAGGTTCGACTTCTTTTTGTGCCTTGAGCACAGAAAAAGTTGGTCAACATGTAAGTTTCATTTTCTTCCAATTTTTGCCAAATCTGAGATTTCTTTATAAAGAATTTAATCTTTTCTTTCTAAGTCAAGACATTTTGTACCTGATGCTTACATTGATAAATTTAGGGTTTTCAACATGTCAAATATACCACCCAGATAATCTATTTGTTGTACAATCATATTCTTCGCAATAATAGGCTTCTAACTGTTATCTTTCATTCTGATCAAAAACACGTTTTAAAAATTCGCCTCTTGATATCCATCTACCTTCTGTGAGAAAGAGCAGAACATTGTGGGATCCATAAAACTCTTAACAAATTTTTGAGAAACGTCTACTGTTTAAAATTTGATATTACAAAATTAACAGAATTAATCACATGCATCATTACGTGTGGTAATTCCTGTGGCAGTGATTTTATGGCTAATGTTTATCGAAGAATTTAACAGAGAGACTCGATGATTTTCGTAGATTCATTCTTAACAAAACTTTGAAATCAAGACCGATATTCCAGCATACTTGGAGAATCATTTACACACACGTCACAAATGTTTTGCATGGCCATTTATAAATTTCATAAAAATGACCAACTCTTTCTAATATATCGAATGATCGATCAGTTGTTTCAACAGGTTTACATAAGAGAAACTCATTGTTTAAATCACCATCGTGTATATACCTAGCATAACCCAATAATTGAGAGAAATTTGAAACCAGTGTGGATTCATCAGCTGAATATTTCAGGTGTAGAATATTTCATTTCCTGTATTATCTGATCTTGAATATCTGCAGACATGTTAACTGCTCTCCTGTGTACTGTGTCGATGGACATGCAAATACCATTTAAGTTTAAACATTCCTCTATCACCATTACTTAAACAATATCTAGGCTACCGGCAACAGTACCTCTCAGCTTTTGCGTGAGGTTTCATAGCTCTGGTGATTCTGATCGACACCAAATAGGATTCTACAATTGCAGCAATTATTGGATTATTGTAGGGGCTTAAAACGTCAAACCTTGTTTTGGTGACGCAATCAGCTTTCGATCTAAAATATTTTGTGAACTTGATTGAATAGTTCGGATGCATGTCAAAATGACTTGTCAGTTGGCTAGGCTGCATAGATTTATCTGATACACTTTTTTACAAATAATTCTTTTGGGTATTTCCATTCTATATGTATCTTGTTAAGTTAATTGAAGACGTAAATAATCTTCATTATGACTTTCATTTCTTCTCGATTTTGTATTGCATATTTCTTTCAATGTGTTAATCTGGATATATTCATGTAATGAACTAAGAAAACTCAGTCTATCAAGAACGTGCTAGAAGTCTTACAAAATCGCAGAAGTTCTATTTGTAAATATTACAGTCAATAAGACGACCTATAAATTCTTTTGTTTTTCAATTTAGCTATAATCACTGCGTTTTAAAATATCGAATTTTTTATTTATCTAATATAACATAAATCGATGAAAATATGTACAATTATGATGTTTAGGATGAGTTTCAACCCTTTAAAGGTATATAGAAAAATATCTGATTCCATTCATACCCATCGTTTAAAAATCTTCTGTTATGATGAGAATTGATTCCATGTTTATATTCATCAATTAAATTACAGAGTTTGTCGATGATGTCTTTTTTGATTATTTCTACTAGAAAAAGAGTAACCGACGAATTGGATTGTTGTAAATACGATGGTAATATGATAAATGCAGTTCCCTTTCTAGAGTTGAAATTTATATAAATTTTAATAATTTAAAATATTTTCATTATTTAATAATATTTTATATATCTATCTGGACAAATTGATTTAAGATTTTAAGATATCAAAGATTTATAACGTATTGAATTTAAAAATTTTCTTTAAATATTTTAGATTATTTTTGATACTGCAGGCTTATAGTTTTTTAGGAGATAGGTGATAATTTCATCAAAAACTAATATGTGTTTTATTCGTGATCCTGAAATGGCTTAACATTCGAAATGACAATCATTTTAATAGGATGTATTACTGATGGTTTTAATATATTTATACTGATACAATTAAATTTTTGAAAAGAGATTTACATAGTTGGCTAAGATCTCTTTATTTCAAATGCATCTATAGAAAAATTATTCTAACATCCAGCAGAAAAAATTAGTTTACTGATCAACATGATACGCTTTATTAAAAAATTACGCAACATTTTCTTAGAATTCTTTCTCGCCACCCAAAAATTGTCATTCGATCCTCAAGAGGGTCGTGACCCTAAGGTTGAGAACCCCTGTATTAGATGTTCATTTAATAAAAAATTATCCTCGTCAAAATTTTGGTTTAATTCCATAAAATATATGCTATTCAAAACAATTTTGTATACCTACTAACTTGAATATCTACTCATATTTTTTAATGTTTCTAAGAGACTTGTTAAATATAATGGTCTTAATAATTGGATTATATTTTTAAGATTTTATCATTGAATTTTGACTCATCGACACTGGACATTATGATTAAATCAGTTAACCATTGCTTCCTGTCTTGGATATATCGAAGCATATCTTTCAATCGAGTTATAATTCCAATTTACTGTGGAACGTTATTCACAACCAGTATTCAATGCATATCATCGTGGGAAGCTATATTTTCTTGCCATCTTTAACATGATCTTGTGTAAATTTTGACAAGATATTTTGAGTTCAACAAATACGAAATTCAGTCTTCGTTAATTTTGAATTTAAACATATAGAACCATTCCCATCAATCCTATATCTGTCAAAATACGTTTACCAATGATATGATTATTTCTATATTTCATGTTGATACTTCCCAGCGAACGAATACGGATTTGGTAACGTAGCCCTAGTGGGCTGAGAATAGGGGTGAATGCTTAGCAGGTGTGAGCCCTGCCCTACCCTAACTGTTTGCAGAAGGATGCCTCCCCGAGGTATGTCGCTACCCTTCATGGACACCGTCGCATTCGAGGTAAACGTAAAGTCCGTGCAGAAATGTGCCGGTCCAGGTTTGTACACCTCTAGCTGAGCGCAAAAAAAATATTTCATATTCATTCTCACTATTATATTTGATACATTCAGATTTTATTACTAATCTTTTTTTTTGAAAGTTGTCCTTTTTATAAGTTAAAGACATTAGTTTTTCACTAAAAATAATCATTTAAATGCAATTCTTATTTTCTATACGTCAGTGACGTCATTAAATAATATTTTTGATTATCGCTATATCTTCATATTTTAAATGCTACCATGTGAATGTGGTCGTATGTTGCAAACATAAAAACGTTACAGGCGATGTAATTTTTCAGAAAAAATAAAAAAAAAATTTTAAATAAATTTATTTCTCCGTCAATATTCATTAATTAAAATATGAATCACTATCTTAATCAAGTTGACATCAAACAGAAAATCCATAACTCAAATGCTATCATTCTAATCAAAATATATAAAACATTAATTATAGTATAATACTTTTTACATCAAAAATGATTGTGCGATAGCTGATCGGAGTCTGTTTGCGCAGAGCCTATTTGCGCGAACACTAATTGAACGGAGACTATTTGAGTAGAGCCTTTTTGCTCAGAGACATTTTGCGCCGATTTTTTTAATGTATTGAACCTCTTATATATATTGAAATGTACCTCTAATAAATGGATTTTCCCAAATTTAAACATAAAAACCATCACGATTGCGCTAATATATATAATAACTTTCATGCAAAAATCATTAGGTTTTTTAAATGACCGCCAAAAATAAATAAAGTATAAATAATCATTGGTGAATGTGATGGTCAACTCTGATTGTGTTCCTACGAAGTGTATAATTGTTGATGAACGAGAGTAACTATGTGGTAGTGTGGTAGTTTACATTATTTTTGCTTTGAATGAAGGGATACTACATTGGCTGTTGTCGCACATTATTTTAGAAAATAAAGATTAACAAATATGCTGAGAATACATGCAATCGATCCAGCAACCATGGTAATGTTGTAGAATTTTTTCACAGTAGGCTGTATGCCCAGAGATTTTTGATAAATGCTGTCAATTATCACTTAACGAGTCACAATAAGTCCTAGTTAATCGATTTACATTGTGAAATAGCATGAACCTCAAAAATATCACATAATGGCAATGGTTTTGATCACTGGACTGTATACAAAAACCAAACACCAACTTCTTGGCTGTTGTATTAAATAATGGCACAGAGGGCTTTTTAATTTTTGAAAATATTGTTCTACATATTGTTTTTGGCATCTAGAGATTGATTGTTATAGTTTGTTAATCACGGTATAAAATATATTGATGTTATAATGAATCCACTTACTAGAGCTTTTCTGGTTTTAAACTATTGCATCAAAAATATATCTTATACGTTTCTTTTTTGATGTTTCATATATATTTGAGATTTATATTAACAACATGAATTTTTATACGTGTTAATTGGAGGAAATCATATCAAATATTGTTTTGAAATACTTAGTTAATTAACCATTTTGAGCAAAAAAATATCGTAATAAGATTTGTGTAAGTTAATAAACATATCAATTCCTGTAAATAACATTTTTATGATGATAATATTTGGCGCGCAAATAGATTGAGCGCATATTTAGACAATTTGCCACAAATAAATCAGATATAACTATATATAGATGCCAAATGGACATGTAGAGTCATGTTCACAAAAAATAGGCACCTGATGTGCCATTGTTTAGTATTAACAGCCAGAAATTTCATGTGTATTGTGTAGATACAGTCTTGTGATCCTAACCATCGACATTGAGTTGATATTTTGGACGTTAATGCTATTTTTCTATGTTAATCGATTTTCCAAGACTTATTATTACTCGTTAATGGATAATTGACAGCTTTTATCCAAAAAACTTGATGACATACGCGTACATTGAAAAAAAGTCTACAACATTACGATTGGTTGCTTGATCGATTGTTTGTATTCTTCACAATTTTTTAATTAAATTTTCAAAACTAATGTGCGATCACAGCCAGTGTATTACACGTGCCTTCAACGTGGAAATAAGGTTAACCACCACACTTATACGTTACTCTCGTTCATCAACGATTAAACACTTCATAGGAACATAATTAGAGTTAACCATCACATTGACCAATGAGAAAATCTACTTTGTTATTTTTGGCAGCTCATATAATTCACATAGTGATTTTTGCGTGTACTTATTGTTTAATTAACGTACGCGTTGTGGTTTTTATGTGTAAATTAGCGGGAAATCGATTTAGCAAAGGTACCTTTCAATTTACATTAGAGGAGGTCCAGTGAATAAAAACATTTCCGCTCAATTTGTATCCGCTCGAATAGGCCTTACCCTTATTTATTTACATATGATGAGTGCAATTTATAAACCCCAAGTTATCTCCACCCATTTAGAATTTGTTTCAAGACTTCGACGTGGATCTTTACGTGCATAAAATGGCAATATCAATCCATCTTAGAATTTACAAATATATATTTGATATGCTGTGATGTGTCAACATCAAATACTCGCCAACAGAACCGATTCGAATATTTAATATACCCATCAGAAAAGATCCCCACTTATCACTTTAACTCATATAGTTTAATATGTTGTGAACAAAAGTGAATTTGTTTTTAAACTTTAACATAGATGGGCATTTTAACGTAAACCGTTTGGTGTATGACCGTTTATGATAGAACGCATAAAAATTTATAATCAATATTTCGATAAATAAAGTGTCGACATAATGGACTTATGTAAAATGTTATAAATGAATCATGTATTTATGACGTCATCGTACTTTTTAAAAACCTAAGTGACAAAACCAACTGTCCGAGAAGATCAGGTTTAACAAGGAATTAAAATGTTGATAATTAATAGATAACGATGATAAATATATAATTTAATTTTGTTTTTGCATCGTTATAGCTGTAAGTCAACGATTATGGCCGAAATAAATTCTATATATCGTCAATCCTAGCGACAATGAGACGAGAAAAACGACAACAAAAACGATGAAAGCATAAAAACCGATCTGAATGTTAATAAAACCATACATCAACCGCAGTTAGACGAGGATGCTCTCTGGCTTGTGTTGTTTGCAGAAGTATGTCGGCAGGATGTGGTTCGGCTCTGGTGATTAAACTCACAATAGGATCTTCCCTCAACTCAATCGCTTCTGAAAATTAGTAATAAAATATGAATGACATCAATTTAATGAAATATGAATTTGTAGCCTTGAGATAATGAATTTTATTTATTTAAGTTTGCAAATGATCATTTTAAAATCTGCTGTCGAATTTTTTGAATATATCGGTGGAGGCTTTCAAATCCTCGCATATTTTTTATGAATCCAGATATTTTGCATTGGTTTTTAACCTATAATTATACGAATTGACTCATCATATGGTCTAAAGTTGTTTATATTTAATTTTCCTTGACAATATTCAAATGTTAATACTCCCTTTTCCTAGTTATATTCATCGAGTAGCATTTTCAGTTCTGAAAATACTAAATGGCGCTCTAGTAAGAATTAAACGTGATATTATTGGTAGAAACATCTCGTTGTGTTGCCGTATCATTGAATATGAGTAATTATATTGAAAGAGATCATTTGTGGAAATAAAATGGCTAGTTTTCAATAGAATCAGAAATACTGCCAAATATGTGAAATCAAGATTATTAGTTTTTTTTGATTTCACATGCTTAATGAAAAGCTGTTTTTGAAAAAAAATGTCATTTTTTAGTAAAGTGTTCATCTTACCTAAATCAAAAATGTATGGTATGGATTTGAAATGATAGACAGATAATCTTTAGTTTCTAACGAGTTGAAAATTTAATATAAAATGGATGGAATAGTGTATATTTGAACTCTTAAGATTGATTAATCACATAATCTACGATAAAACAGTTCTGTGATCGAGCCATTGTCAAATAATTAGCTGTTGATTTAAACCAAAATATTATTTTGTATATGTCTTACGTATTATCCGTGTGGTAGTGTGTTAATAAGAAAATAACGCTAGAAAACCAATGATTTAATACATGGACGGTGAAAAATAATTTTAACTTCATGGAATAATGTAAGCCACACGAGTATTTACGAAAATAGAGACAGATAATTGTAAATTTTCAAATCTCATATACGTGTTAGAATAAAAGTGTAATCCTTTGTTGACTTCGAATCAGAGTAATTGATACGTTTAAGAAATTTCAAGAAAACACAAAAAGTAAGCATTAATTCACACATGAGGCGCAAACTCGTACATTACAACTATAGAGCGAAACCACTGCTTGTATCACGACCCATCCAAAAGAGCCCAATGTTACAATCTCTCTCGGCATGCAACTCAAATCAGGTTTATCTGCACTTCACATTTGTATTGGGAGGGTAGTGTGCTAACTCATCAAATAATTGTAATTTTTCCACAACTTTATTTTACAAACTTCTTCGTCAAAAATCAAAAATTTTTTCAAGATTCTTTTCAAATTAAAATTTTTGGACGTGACCACTTATGCTTTGTTAAAACCAAAAATATTTCTGTGTAAAAATACACTGTAGCACAGAATCTCATCAAAAAATTTTTATATTCCAAATGTTATGCGAACTAGAGATCGGCGTAGACAAAAAATATCGTAAGGATTCGGACAGAGACATATAACAACTTTGCAGACATAGAGAGTTTGAATGAATGAATTATGTTAAAAAATGAGTTGAAAAACGGTATACCAATTCTTCCCGTGATTTGCTGAGTCTTGTAAGTGTCAACAAGAGTTTTTATGTAGGAAACTGCAAATTGATTGACTGTGTTTGACAGTAAATCGTTTTGCATTAGTTTCGATTTAAGTAGAGGCTCTACCAAGCCAATCAAACCACATCCCGCACTTTTTCGATCTTCGTTAAAAAGCAGCATTAATGCTTTTGCCATGTGTTTTTTATACTTCAGAGATTGTATTTTGGCGCTTGTAGACAAAGCACTCTCTCCCTTGTTTGCATTTTTCACCAAATGTACCAGAGATGTGTAAATGGCTACTAACATGAGATCGTACCTTCAAAAGATCCAATTATGTTGTATATTGATTCAGATACTGCCCCAAGAGCACAGTATGCGAGAAAGAATTCATGATCATACAGTCTGCGATGACTGCCAATCGAGGTCACGACTTCATCCCAATCAAGGTAGATTTCATTTACAACAAACAAAGCATTGTTCAGTCGTCGTGATACTTCGTATGCCACTTCCTTGTACCAGGAATGCACGGAGCCTTTAATTGTGTAACATTACCTCTTTGTTCCTCAAATAGGTCAAATATTTCCTTAAGAAAGGGATCAGGGTTCTACGACAAAAAAGATATACCCCAGACCGGAAATTGTGGGAAGATCGCACGCATGCATAAATTTTTTCTCTTTCCAGGACACCACGACAAAGGGTTAATCCGCTTGTAAGAAAACAGCGTATGGATTTCATTGCGGACTCACCTATATTTAACCGTTATATACTTGTGAGTGTAGGGGCCAAAGTAGTAGAATTTGTCATCGAAAACCCTAAGAGAACTATAAACGAGATGAATAAGGACTGCAAGCGCACCATCATAGACAACAAATTACCGAGCGCGCATGTCTATTATGCAAGTTTTTATTGCTGATATTTATAATATTATGGATCAGGGTAGCAGATTCAGTTATGCGATGGTCAAAACTATAAATTCCATAGAAACACGACAAGCCACGATGAATGATATGATCTGTAAAATATATTGATCACATAATTATTTAATACTTATATTGAGTCACGACTATACTAAATGTCATAAACCCTGCTTTTATTGTATAATTAAATAAAATGTGGATTATCTGTTGGATTATTAATGTTCATTGCGTCACGTCTTACAAATAATACAAATCGATTCTAGATGCGGGAGTACTTTGTCTAGATAGTATAGACGGTGTTTTTTGACACAATTAACCAGCTTTACCTCGAATGGATTAATTTTATATGAAGTCAGGGTAATAGATTAAGATGTCAGTTGTCGTCTCTGTGCTAACCATATGTTGAATGTTTATCTCTAAAACGTGGAAAGTAGTTAACCCACAAACTCCTTAACTCTAATTTATTGTTTTGCAAAGCTTACATTTAGACACGATCAATTATTTATATAATCTTTTCAGCTCGTAAATGGAGAAGTCAACTTGCATTTTCAAATTTTGATTTGGTGATTTGGCATGGTTTACCTGTTTTTAATTTTTAACTAGTAGACTTTCAAACGTTTTATTGTTTAATATTAATTAGATATCAGTTTGTGTCGGTATAAAGTTATTGTCCTAACACGCGATTCCCGAGACAAACATATTTCATTTATCGGATGCTTTGACCGGTTTTTATCACATATTTTAAACAATAATCATGTATCTAACGAAACATAATTGTTTGCTTTGTCAATTCAGATATTACAGACGTTATATACACTCGTTTCAGGGTTTTCGTCCTAAATAGCACATCAGACATTTACATGTAATTTTTTCTTTGATGACAATATATTATTTGGGGCATTTTACACATTCATCAGACTTGCCTCTTTCTCGCTTCGCATAATTTGAGGAGATAGGATGAGCCAGAATGTATCATACTAAACTAGAGAATTCATGTGTAAAATTTTAGTGTTTCCATCCTAAATCGCATGTGATAATTAAATATGATTGGTATATATCAAAAATATATCTATGCTCCACTAGAATACAATGAACAAAGTTTTTACATGCTAATTAACATCATAAACACTAAAAAATACGTGGATATTCAACTAAAATTTTTTGGTAAATTTTGAATCATATAGCAAATCTTCCAACATCGCGTTTTTAATATACCATCTGCTGCCATATATATTTGAGAGGAGTCCTCCTCCAACCAGAATCCCATGGCCTGGATGCATATTCCTTTTAATGTACTGTGCAAGCGGCTCCTCAAACCCAGACAGACAGTATTACTTCACAACCCAGGTAAGGGTGACAGGTTGGGTTACTTTTAGAATTTAATGCTCAGCATAGTCCTTCAAGTCAGAACTTCTGTTAACATTGTCCATCTTATCCAGCCTCTATAATCACTCGAAAGATAATTAAACTTTTCGAACATTGTTTTTTTGGAAATATACTACAATCAAAATCGACCCTGCAGTTTTTGTAATCGTGTAAATAAGTTAACCAAGACATAACTTAATCTTCTATTACCTAAGTTTTTTCATAATGGTCAATTAACCTCTTTGGTTTGATAGAAGTAACCTATGAGGTAACTCAGTGTCGCCTTAAGAAACATCGCTATTAATTATACTGAGTTACGGATTTCTTATGTTTCCTGCTGATTCAACTTTTTTTAATTATGCGAAACGGGAAATAGGCATGCTTGTTATCGTAATAGGACAGTTGCGCAAAAATTGAAATGCGCGTGTGTAACATAATAGAATCTTATTTTTTTATAACGTCAATAAAAAAACAAATTTTCTCAGCAAAAAGGCTTGATTTTGTTTAGATTTTATGAAAGTAGATCTTACTCGGGTTCAACGTTTTTTTTAGGGCGAAACTGGATAAAATTTACATTCAGTTTCGCTAATTATGATTTAATCAAGCATCGAACTTGAATAATTAATGACAACTGTGAATATGAAGGTTATAATTTCAAGACAAGTGCCTGTTCAAATAACATCGAACATGAAGTCGCCATAATAGTAATAAATCAAGTAACGTAAATAACAGAACTTAATTATCTTCGATATTTCTCTAGCAAAACGAAATTAAATTTTGTTTCCCAATTTGAAATCACAGCCCAAAAATAAATGCAGTAAGTACAGGGTTTTTAGGTCTATTTCGTCCTTTCGTTTTTCATTT
>JWZT01004216.1:12341-36367 GCA_000827895.1 Thelohanellus kitauei
CGTGTAACCGTTTTTGTCTACGATTACTCAAGTTACATATGAGATTGTTTTAATTCGTTTTCTAATTTCCGGCATTCAAGCTCATTTTTATTTTGATGTAATTTTCAAACGGTTAATAGAAATCCATTAAAGTTTTCAGCGCATACTTTAGTTATTCGCAGAATGTCTTGATTGCGTCGATTTTTTTATCTCGTTTGATTCTGACAAACAATTTAAAAATATTCATTAAGTATTAAATAGAAATTTACTTGCATTCATTCAATTATAATATGGATGTTTGATACCTTAAAAGTCTTCAGTGATAAATCCATGGACACCAAAGCGCTTATTATAAAGTTTGGCATGTATTTTCAGATATCAAACATTCTAATTTTAATGAATTTTTATTCATAAATCGAGGAGAGAATTGCATTCTTTTAATTATTACACAACAAATTACAGTAAAATTCGCATATAACGAAATTGTTTGGACAGTAGAAAATGGTTCGTTATAATTGATATTTTCAACAAATATAAAATATGTATCACAAATCAAAAGAACATAATTTAAATTATATATTTTAGAGATATTCAGTGTTTTTGGTTTGATGGGGTAGTTTATTGAGATATTTCTGTTGTAGCTACTGTTGATATTTAAATAATTCTGCCCCATATATCTTCTGTCACCTTAAATTAATATTTTGCTATTTAAAGATCGTCAATAACAGCCGTGGTGATTATTTCTGGTTTGTTATCTCCTGTCATATTAACACTTTAGGAATGTTACAACATAACCGTTCATCACCTTCTATTCCACTTGGTTCCGGAATTTCCTAAATGTATTAATAAATGTTAAAACTAAAAAGTTCATTATTCTTGAGAAATTCTTCATTGGTTGAAGATAAAATTTGTTTCCCCCGTATGTTTTGAATTTACTGCGTTTTTAAAAATCTTAATGTCGAAAACCATTTTTTATCCCATACTAAGAACAATATCTCCAATGACCTTCGATTTATTGGAAGCGTAAAAAATCGCTAAGTAAAATTCTTTATCATCATCAAGCCTATTCATAACTGAAGACATTAATATTTTTCATTGTTTTAACTCAACATTTTTAATAAATACCACATCTTTCTGAGAACTAGTATTATGTTTGTGTTTATCATTGAATTCTCATATGAATTAAAGTTTCCGTCAGACTATAACGTTGACGACAAATTTCAAAAGAAACAAAAATTTCGTTAGGATTTACGAAACTGATTACCACGTTAAAAGATTTAGTTCGTGAATGTATCCATTGTCATTTGTGTAGTTTTTTGAATGGTAGTGGACCTACCTAAATTTATTATTTTTTAAGCCAGTATGTTTGAGATGCTTCCCTTTGATAACAATGTGTCTTTTTCTCCACATATACTGAAGCAGAGTATAAGTTGTGGATTTGTTGGAAACATTTTGGTCAATGCAGAATGCTAGTTAGGAGATTATATTTTTGTGTAATTTTAAATAAAATAACAGTTTTTATACGCATTGAAAACGTGTATTTAGTCATAGTTTTAACTAAATTTGAGGCATTTAATTTTTATTCACTCTTCCATGAATATCATATATACACTGGCTACCTCTACAGAAACCACGTTATATGAAATTGTCTCCTTGTTTTTATCTCGATATCCAGCTAGATGTGCATTTAAAATTTAGAATATTTTACTTGCTCCGCAGTTATTTTCTGTTTCAATCAAAATATAGGCAATAGTCGTTGTATGAAGGCGTGTATGCCTTTCAAAAAAATGGAACATTTTTCTATCAATTTCTTTAAAATCTAGTCTTCTAATTTGTATTTATGAATTAATCAAAGTAAGCAATATTTATTATTTTTAATAAATTATGAAATTTAAGATTTTAATGTGTTAAATTTTAAGCAATTAAGTTTTTTTATGACAGAACTCAGTCAAACTTATTATTTCATGAATTTACTTAAATATTCGCGATTTTTTACTTTTTCCTATCTTGAACTTAAAAACTGTTTGATGATTTTTTAAATCAGTACGCTAAATTTGGTCTGAGAATTATTAATAAAATTAAACATAAATGTTTTATAAAGTAATTTGAATTTTTCAAGCGATTATTTTTAAATAAAATAAATTTACCGATATAGCATAAGAGTGTCTTTAATAACTGAAACGTATCTTTTTTCTAAAATCCTTAAAAATAATGATCGTTATATCCGGTTTTTACTGTACGGTTTCTATGAATACATAAACATTATTGCAATCAACTTTATTAAAGTTGCCTCAATTATTTTTTCTTTCATTTTATTAATATTAACATCTTTTTATCATCTTTCATTTATCAATCAATATCAAAAATTCGAAAATTCGCTGATTAATGCACAACGATAAATGGAATTAATCCTAACAAACGGATAAATTTTGCCGTAAACCAATGGATACAGTGGATATAAGAAAATACCAAAGTCAGATGCGTAAAGTTACTAGTTAAATACATTTGATCTCCACCCAACTTCAAATGAGACATAGAGTTCTAATAAAAACCGAAAAAAGATAGTATGAAGAAACTAGAAAGTTTTTGTTTGGTTGAAAAACCTCTTCGATTCTATGTAGTCAGCCATACGTTAACAGTATTGTAAGGAATGCCGAAAAAGTAATACAAATAATTGAGAGAATATTGAGCGACTTAGGGTAAAAATTTAATTTCGCAACCATTGTGGTATTCTTCATCTATTATTTCTTATTTTACAACGTTATTATTCTTTTCATCTGAATTCAACATTTTTATCAATGTTTAGAAAAAAATTGTATCATTTTTCAAAAAAACGCTGGTCTAGATAAAATCAAAATTCGCCAAAGTTGTATAATATAACTACCGAACGACTTTTTATCCAGCTCATATACGAAATTTTAAATTTAGAATGTCTATTATCAAGTATACTGCAAGGTAAATTAACTTAATTTCAAGGATTATTATGTTGATCGAAGAAGCTATATTTGGTAAAATATAAATTTATCTGAAAGAATTCCATAAAAATATTTTGTCTTGTAAAGTTTCAGTAGCACTATGACGGTTGTAATATTATGATTTCATGTTCAAACTGGCAGCGGTTCAACGTTGGTTGAAAAACATATCAATATTTTAATTCCATCAATATAAATTATCAGTAAACAGAAGTAACATGTATTAAATTTCGCGTATTATAGATTCCAAAATTTGCCTTTATGGTTTTATGCTTTTGATTTTTTAAGAAAAACACGTTAATTCGAATGCATTGTTTTAGACACGAGAACGTGATTGTGATTAAGTCATTTCAGTTGTTATATTTTAGATAGAAGCTCAATTTCTCGTTTCAAACTTTTATAGGGAGGACATATTTTGTTTGAATTTTGAAAACAGTTATGATCAATTTATAAACTCGTTATTTTGCATCAGATGAAGAAGCTATTAAGGATTATGTGAGTAAAAAAATCACTGTAATTACGATCAACTGATAGGTTCGAGAAATCTAATATGTCATTTCAATGATCATCATGACTTCTCAATTGATAAATTGTTTCTTGAAAATTTGCCAGATAAATACTGCGATGAATTACAAAGGATAAGCGAAGAGAGCCTATAAGACATATAAACGTTGTTATTCAGGGTATTTGCCTTCGTATTTAAAAACCAAAACGTTGAGTATGCACCAAAGTCGTATCATTCGTTAAAATTCTTGTTACCCTTATCAAAACCTTAAGATACGGCCAAAATGTTTGATCCAAATATCCTTATTGAGTCAATCAACAATCGCATCTTGAATGAAAAAACCAAATTACTACTCAAAAAACGACAATGGGATTTCGAATCTTTATAAATATTTTTACGATAAAAAACCGGTGTCACCCCTGACATTTTATCAAATGTGCTAGAGTATGGGTAATATACCGAGTGAATGTCGCTCTTCTTTAATCATTGGAAACATTTCAGTGACTCTTAATACAATTAAGAGTTCATTTATGAACAAAAACTGTTCAATCATCGCAGATATATTTATCACCGTTTTCAGGATGGGCTATCGCAGGAGTTGGCAACATACGCCCTCGAAGAGTTTTCCATCATATATGATAATTTAGCCTTCGACAATATCCTTAAATAATTCTTCACAATTTTATGATTTCATTGATCGAACTCTGTGTTTCAAGAAAAGATGATGAACAAAAATGACTCAGTAATCTGTTGCTTTCTTTTAAATGTAGACTATACAATTATAATCTTACCATGAATTCTTTGAAGAAACATAAAGATGATATGGGTAGTCGCATATTTAACAAAAATTGGATGCCTAAGTACTTTTATACGGAAGTAGGAATTAAAACAGTATGTTTGTTGTTCAGTGCAGGTATTTTCTTGTTGAAATAGTCAAAAATTATCTGCCAATATGTGTCAAAACATGCAGAGTACGGTGATCATTTATTAGCAGAAGAACGGCAAAAAATGGCTGTAGACCTCGACAGAAAGATTTGTTGAGAAAAGATAAAATACCTGAGAAAGATACTGTTTGTGCCAGCGTTGTAATAGCATTCAACATTTCCTTACACAGAAAATCATTCTATGATGGTAAATATGTGACAAAGCACATGTTAGATGTCATCGATCAAGTCAGTCTAGAACACGGAAAAAAGTTTGAAGTCGGTTTGTTGAGAAGAACTGTTTCTCACCGCGTGAAAACAATTGATTAAGAGATTAGCTCACTACTGAGGACGCGTGTAGATTTGTTTTAGCTATTTTTACAGGCATTAAATGCGTACACTGACATTAATGACACTGCACAGTGGTTGAATCCTCTTAAAAGAATTTCTCTAAATGGAATATACGAAAGATACTGTTACCGGAGAATGTATTTACAAGTGAATGAAAAATACTTTGTATATAAATGGAATAACAACGGCAGAAAATTACGAGTATGATCAAAGATGGTTCTCAATTGTTATAAGGAAAGATACTTTATTAAAGAAGAGATTGACTCTCGGCGTTGAAGAGGTCGATTTCAACAAGCAATTAATAGAGTTATCTTTAAAAAAGACCTCAAAGTTTTGATTGTAATCGTATGCTAGAAATGAACATATCACGGATCACCAAGTGCAAATTTTTAATTTTATCAAGGAAAAGGATGGCTATGTCAGAGATAGTTGATCAGACTTCATAAAAATGGCGGTTTGGATCACAGTGATGTTATCTGTCATACCGCGGTATGCTGGATGAGGTAGTGAAAATTTATGAGAGGTGTTTGAGACCTGACAGCAGAATATTTGCTGTTTTGGAGATGAAAATGTAAAAATACAGCATATCCGCAGCAAAGAGAAACACAATGGCTTGAAAATCTCTCGTTTGAATTTAATATCTTTGAAAATATGAAAGTTCTTTAAACAAACCTTAAGTAAATGGCATCTTTGCTCCATAAATTTACTCACCGGTGAGTGCATTGATGTTAAAGCAAAAAAATTATTATCTCAACAGCTCTGTCATAATATAATTATGCACTTGATAATATTAAAAAATAGGGAACTGAAGATTAAGTCGATGGAGAAGTACAACAATTATATCTGTACATGACAATGAATATACTCTTGGTTTTGGGGACTTCTAAAATATTCTGCTGAGTTTGAAATCTTGTAATCCTCTTTTACAACTAATTTTCAAAAAGCACTGTGTGCTCTACAACAAAACGCTAAATGATTTACCATGTGACTCTACCTAGATAGAAATATTTCAAAAATAAAAGTGTTGAAAATTTTTCACGAGTCACTCGATCATTTGAAGTTTAATCACTTAGGAATCAATGACCACTAAACTACTTGTTCTGCTCGGCTCTACATACATCTATGAACAGAAATTATCGACCATGAACGTTAACAATACAAAATGACATTCACTTTTAACTGATATTCACCTACAGTCTTGGCTGAGAACTTCCACTAAAAACATTCAGCACGAGTTCAACTTTTTTAACAATTTTGATCGACAGCAAAATTTATCATAAACCTCAGTGTTTATAAAAAATTAACCTTAAATTGCTTAGACACATTTTTGGTCAATATATTTGAACATTAAATCAACTACAATTTATGCATTTCTCCATTTGTGAATTAATGCAGAATTAAGGTAATTAATTTATGAATCCGCCCCGCCTTCTCTCGATGAGGCCCGTCTCTGGTCTCAATCAACACTAGATAGGTTAATTCGATAAAAAGACCAAACCAACTCGATCATTCGATTACCAGAGAAGGAAGACAACCATATGCTTAGATAAAAGAAATTGGTAATAATATAGACAGACTTGTTTAAAGTCAAGAAAATTGACCTTGTAAACACCGAACCATTAGTCAAATATCCAAAAAAATCATATTTTATGAATTTCTGTATTTTTTGGTAAAAAATGATCCACGGTTACGATTTTTTAAAAACCACAGGGCACAACATATTACACAAAACACATAAAAAACAATAGGTTGCCAGTAAACTTCTTTCTATGTTTAAAGGAAATATAATACAAAGTATAATGTTTAGTGAGAGGAAAATTTTCACTCAGTGACCACAGCTTAATTCGCTGAAGACCGTGTCTTTTCGACCAAAGGTTCCATATAAGTGGAATTAATGTCAATTTGTTAATACAAACACGGCCTACGTTTTCAAAATCAATAATGGTTTCCAGATAGTTACTTCGCATGGAAAAAAGACCCTTTTTTGAACCTTGAGTCAAAAAAAATTGGGATCAATATCGTAATTATCTGCTAAAAGCGCATTTATTGCATCGGATTATATCCGTTTCTTGAAATAATTTTATCTTTCAGCAAGATGATGCTCTTTACATTGTGCTAAAAGACAAAATAGAATATTTAAAAAAGAATATACCAGATTGATTTTACCTAAACAATGAAAACATAACAGCCCTGAGTTTAATCCCGTAAACCTTGTAATATGGGAATTACTGAGTTAATTACTTTATAAATATAAAATTTAAAATACTTGAGAACTAATACCAAAGTTGAAGGATGATTTGGCTTATTATCAAAAAAATGATAAGAAGATGTTATCATCAATGGCTAAAAGGCTGAAATATTATCTTCTTGCTCGAGGCTGAAATTTAAAATTTTGACTTTAGATATTACCAAATAAAGATGGTCATAATTTTCAACATAACTATACTAAATTTATATTTGAATTCAATTATGCTCACAACAACAAATACAATTTTTTTATTATTACGTTTTAAATACGCTTTTTCCCCCTCAAATGCGGTATAAGCCGATTATGATTAGAGATATGATATAAGCTGAACCTAAGTAAAAGAATAGGATGAACTAAAAGAAATATCTCATCGGTAACCTGATTTTGCACCATTTAAACTCAGATTAAAAAAATATTGATTTCCATATTTCAAAAACTTCTAAAAAGAATACGTACAAAATTTCTGACTAAATAGTAAAAATTTCATAAATTATTAATCTAAAATTTAACAACTTTTGAATGCTATTTGCGTGATTTATCATGAAAAAAAAAGGGTACTACTTCTTTTGACTTCCTGTAGATCAAATAAAATTCAAAAAAAAATATTCAAATGCTGGTTTAGATAACTGTTTTCCATATCGAATAATTGAATATTGCCAAACCTACCCTGAATCTATCAAATTTGTATAGACATAATTAAGGCTTTAAATAATTTGGTATGACACGCAAATAGTCAAAAGAAATATCGATTCTCGAAATATGTACATATTTGTCGAATTATTTTAAAATAAGTGTATCACTTGAAGTATAATATAGATTCTAAAGTAATATCAGTTCATCAAAATACCCTTTATCAGATATGAGTAATAATTGGGAAACTCACAAGTAATTAATGCCCTTTGTAAAATTCTATATTAACAACACAATAGAGTAAACCCTATCTATTTATTAACCCAAAACAATATTCCTTTATATTTACAACGAGTACTTTCGCAATATTCGTTTTTGTATCACTCGACATGCGTAGAAAAAACTATGAAATCCATAATTATGATTAGCCAAAAAACTAAAAAAAACAAAATGGTCTAGTATGTTTAATATGTTGTTTATTAAAAAATTAAATTGTGTATTTTAAATTCGAAATATATAAAACTGAAGAAATCAATTTTCTAAAGCTATGTGAAGGGTTGATTACTGCGCAAGATGTGTGGAAATCTAAATTCTCGTGTTATTTTGAGTTATAGTCACGGGTTTTTCTGCATTTTACCACCATTTTTTTAAAGCCTATTTATTTTTCAGTGTTTTTTAAATCTTGTCTCTCAATGGCTGAAAGTAAGACATAGTTTATTGTATTTGGATTCTCTTTGTTTGATGCACGATGTGTAGAATTAAATCTTTTCAGCGATAAATACTTTTATATTTCGATGTCATCATATTAGAATTCAAAAATAATATCGTAGTTTGCGATGAATAATTATTTCAAAATTTATAATACTAAAGTTGTCAACGTTTAGTTTGATTATTTGAAGTTTCTTTTCGTCAATCGTTGTTGTCAGGGTGAGGGAATTTTTCGAATGAGTGAAGGATACAAATATTTTCGTAAGTTTATCACGACATGAAGCCATATTGTTCATGCTCTAATAATTTAAAAACTAAGATAAATATGAACTATGTACATAACTGATTAATAAACCACAATCCTGGAATTATAAAAAGTTAGAACATTCATTTCATACATATTTGAAAGATATTCAAGGGTAGCAACGCATCATTAGAATGTAGGAGGTGGTCATATACTTGATCTTGCACATGCCCGATATATACGGGCTGAAAATATACAAATTGTATAAAATCATTATAAAATTGTGTTATTTGAAGAGTTTAAAAATATTTCTGGCAAAGTGAATCAATGTTATTGAATTTTTGTTTAAAACTAAACAGCCATAAATCTATCGATTTTGTCTCATCTCTCATTCATAAGTTTTCAACCTGAGGTCCAAAGACTCGTGGGGGTAACTGAAGAACATCTAGACGGTCCAAGGACAATAAAACAAATGTTTTGATTTGTTCTTGTAATAGAGGATTTCCTGATTGTTTTGCTCAACAAAAAATATAGGCCGCAATAATGTGGCGCAAAAGACAACGATGAGCAGAATTGAAAATTTAGTTGGTGTTAGTGAGAGGTATGCTTACAGCCTGAACTAGACTGAATTATACTTATGCAGTTAAATGTTGAACTGAAATATATATTTGAAATTGTTTTAACTAAATGAGCACTTGAGTCAAGGTTAAAACATTTATCATCGTGCTAGCGTGTGCATTTTGATATATCATGGCCATTCCTTCATCAATATTTCTACAAAATGTCAAACCTCCTAACGTCGTAGATTTTGAAAAACGTAAACCAACCAGAAACTGGTAAATCGGATGATCAAGCATCCTAAACGGAAAGAAAATAAAATGGCGAAGTTCTGATCCAAAAATTATGTAATTAGGCTTCACTTCCGTTGGGTGCAATGCTGACCAACCTCTATGTGTAGTTTGTTTGAAAACATTATCAAAAGTGCGATCAGGCCGTCGAAATCCAACCATAATTTTACTACTTGCATTCGAAACTTGCCAGTCAACCTAAATAATTCATTGAGAGGCATGAAGAGCTCTATATGAAACAAAAATTAAAAATAAATCCCTGACTACGGTTAACAAGAAAGCTCTTTGGGCATCCTATTTGGTCGCATTACGAAAACGGAATTGCCAAAAAACTAACATTACTGAAGCAAAGCTTATTCTATCGGCAGCAATCTGCATGCGTTAAGTGGTTTTAGGAAGGGAAATCAGTCAAAAACGTAAAGCTATTCCACTGTCTTATAAAACAGTGATCAGATGAAGGACCGACATGTCTGAAGATGATAGCTGTCGACTGACTGCTCGCCGGCAGCATGACACATTCGCATTCGTAACCTGACGAATGTACAGATATCGCCAATGCAGCAAGATTGTATGATAAAGTTCGATACTTTGGTAAGGTGAAGTGTTTGAAAACTTTTTGGTGGACAAAGAATCGCCAGGGCGTATAATTTTAAAAAAAAAATATCCCAAGGGTTCTTGAAGAATTTTTTTGAAGAATCAGGACTGGCCTGGATACAGTGTGTTGGAACGTGCACGGACGTTGTTGCTGTGATTACTGGTCGCAAGTCAGGATTATTAGCACTAATATAAATAGTTGCTATACACATCGTATTATCTGACCGCATGATTCATTACCTGGCCTTGGCTGCAAAGGGCAGGAATGAAGATCTTGATGACCGGTTTTGAGCAAGTGTTAAAATTGTAAAGTTTATCAAATTTAAGGCCACTCTATAAAAGTTTGTTTGAAAACACATGCTTCGAAATGAAAACAGAACACAAGCATTTGTTGATACACACAGAAGTCCAGTGGTTACCTCGAAGTCGCGTTATTCTACTTATTTATGATTTACGAGAAGAGCTATACTTCTTTTCTAAACCAGCATAGCCAATCAATGGCACACTGCTTTACAGAGGAGATATTGGTTCCTAGACTCGCATATCTTGCAGTCATTTTCAAAATTAATAACGATGCAAATCTTTCATTTCAAGAACAAGAATCATAATGTTACCAAATCTCATGACAAAGTAGATGCATTTCAGAAGATACGTCATATATGGATGTGAAGATGTGAATTAGGCATTTAGGATATTTTCCAATGTTTGCTGACTTTCTTACAGTGGACAATACTTCGACCCACGTCATTGGAGACACCATTGTTAACCATCTCATTAGCTATCAAAATACATTCAGAAGTATGTCGGCGGCCACGATGTCAGCGCATTTGATTGGATCGGAAATCCTTTTTAAAAGCATGCTGCGCGATATCAATCGCCTCGAGCAAGACCAAATTGCCACATTTTCATCTGATCGGATATTGCGATTGATTTCCGTAAAATGCAGGTGTTCCAATTCTAGATAGCATGTTTTCAGGAGTATTCGCTGTTGTCAGACAAAGCCATCAACGTTATACTATCTTTTCGACAACATAATAGTGTCAAACAGTATTTTCTGCCATTTCCGCGATACAGAACACCTATATGTGCAGATTAAATATTCGAAATGAAATATAAATATGTTTTTCAGGCATACGGCAACTTCTGGACACACTCAGTAGTTCAAAGCCGGAACAGCCTTCCCACTGAAGACAACACTGTGTAACGACGATATTAATTTAATATATTTTCACTTATTGTATGATTTTTAGAAAACAAGGTATTTGAGTATGTGAAATGACCATTACCTATCCTGTACTTAAAGATAGTAGGCCCTACCGTTCAACAGAATTCAAATCGATGATATCCAGAAGCTTAATAAGACATATCTTGGCTTAACATTGTCTATGAAAACGATCTGCGAGGCTGTCTTGGGATATGGAGGTCAGCCATGTTAGCCTTGAATTTCTGTGTGGTAAACAGCTTAAATATGTTAAAAATGTCTGCTGTATTTATAGTCAAGAAATGATTCATGATCATTAGAAGGAAAATCATTTAATGATATATACTGTTGACTGAGATGAATCAATAAATTTCTGTTCGATGTTCATGGGTAAAGAACAATTCGATCAAAAGAATTAAGTGATAAAATAGGAAGCACATTACTGCGAATTCTGGCCTCTAGATCCTCTTGAAACAAATGAGTTTTTGAGTGTACAGAAAGCATAGGGACCGCCTTGATGTGGATTAATTTCATCTAAGTCTTTAAACGTGAAATGAAGATTTGAATACATCAATCATAAGTTTTTTGAAAATCACTGAAACCAAAATGCAAATGCTATGTCATTTGTGCCGAATTAAGATTGCGTTATTAAAAAATTATTAAAAAGCTAAAAATACATTTTGAAATTTTAAGGATTAGACCCTGAAATTCTTAAAGGCCAACCTCACTTTTCACGAATATAACACTCACTGACTTTTATGGATTATAAATCAAGCCCTACCAGATTATAAATTTATATTCAATTTTCCAAAATATAAAAAAATCAATCAAACTTTTGAACTGCAAAAATAGCTACACTGTATCATACACAATCTGTAACAAGTATTTAAGAACACTGGCTAATGTTTAAACAGAATTGCGACCTTAAAAATAGATGATGGGCAATCACCACAAAATTTACTATGTTATTAAAACCTAATTTAACTTATAAAATCACATTTATTTGTGTTGATTTTTGCTTCGATAAAATCTACAAAAGTGTCTGTAATTAACTGGAGCATTCAGCATGTGTCAATCACATCAAAATCAGCGTCATTTTTAGGAAGGTTTCATGAGACCAATACAAAGTTTATCGGCCTCATACATTCACTACGATGTGAGAAAAACACAATTATGAATTCTTTTAGGCATACACTATTAGACTCATTTTCAGGAACTAAAAGTAGACATTTTATTAGGCATTTGAAGTTAGTAAAATAAAAGCTTTTACACATCAAAATAGTTCCATTTGACGACAATCTACACTCTAAAATGACTTATCATGGTGAAAACGATCTCAGTGCAACCATGAATAACGAGGTGTGCCTCAGAGTTACTGAACTAGTTCCCCTTGCCTCTCATTTCTGAAGTGGTTACAAATTTGAGTGTCAAATAAATTATCTCTACTCAAAGTCAGTTCAAAAATGAGCATCTTAAATATTTGATCAGATAAACAGCATTTAACGGTTTAATGTCTAAAAGAATATATATAAAACCGACCATTTTGTATATCTTTTCTACTAGGCACCAAAATCATTTCTATTGTTGACCTGTGTGATGGACGTATGGGATTAATTCTAGAAAGTTCATGTATCAAATTCAAAAAGTAGTAATCTGTCTCTGGCACCATTTTTATATCTTTCAATGTTTTTATGGTTACAATCACTACAACAATACTGTCATTGGCTTGATTTAACTTGGCAGACATCTTATCTATCTACTTCTTTTCATTCATATAACGGTTCGAGGTTACTATCAATAATCTGACCCATTCATTGTCTGCATCTTATCTGCCTGACACGTCCCTGGATACCAGTACTATTTAAACGTTGATTTGAAAACTATTTCCGATATTCTCGTAAGTTGTTTGATGTTGATCGGTCAAGTATTTCCCGGTAAAATCTACGTTTCCGTGGTCCTACTCATTGCTTTCTCTACAAGGTAATCCTACTGCCTGGACGAACCGGTATGTTTGATTTATTTAACTCAATATTTTTGAAAGAGAAGAGATGATCGTATGTTCTCAGCATGTTTCCTCAATAAATTAATTTCAAATTATCACTGGCATATTTTTTATTCCTTTCGGTCAGAGAGAGTTCATAAATATTGTTTTTATGTTTGATCCGATATCGACAGCGATTCTTCGGTAATGCATGTCTTGAAGTAGTCAACGGATATCTCCCGTTCTAGTGCCCAGTAGTCAATCTGTAACAAAAACCCTTGGCTCTCATTTTCATAACATTTATCACGAATCTATCATCGACTCCTGCATTGTGAGTGTGTATTAACTATGTGACTAAAAACGATATCACAACTTACCGCGTCCAAATCCCCGTGTTTCTAAAGAAATGGAATAATTATTATTTCTTCAGGGCAGAGGGATGTAGCTCATGAATAGTCGAGGATCATGAGCATTACGATGTTCAATTCACAGACTAACTCAGCTTATCTATAGGAGTAGATATTTGAAATTGTTCATAGACCTAGAAGGAGCTCTACACAAATATTATTAAACCTCGCCACATCGAAACTTTTACCTATAAATGCTATTCCAAAGAGATTTCATCACTAATATCCTCTTTTCGAATAACTTTGAAAAGAGGCCCATAATATTATTGGCTATTTCGAAGTGATATTTTCATCAAATTACTGTATATTTTAAAACTTTGACCATTAAACTCTTTCAATTTTTCATAATACTGAGAGTGAACACGATGTTGTGGATTATTTTTAGCGAAAATATATTTCCGAAAACCCTTCGTCGATTTCTCGAAATTATCTGAGAAACCCAAACTCAGATTTCAACTAAAAACTCGTAATGTGCATGTATGACTTTTCTAGTAATCATTAACATTTTCTAGATTCGCTAATAGGCTTGATGAGGTCAGGTTTACGAGAGGATTGCTGTTATAGGTTGGGAAACCAAATACCTATACATAAAGACGAGATAGTAGCATTAGGACTATCTGAACGCAGAGCGCGAATGCACCTGTGCCTGGAGAGAGGAAGAATCATTTACATAATCATTGACACCCCTTATTTCCGCCGACTTTCTCGAGCATTTTTCAGAATGTATATATATTAATAACAGAAGCGGAGACGTTGACATATCCGGTTTCAGCGAATAATAATAAACTAACTTGACATGTTATGCTGGTTACATCTCTATTTCTAAATCTGATAGAATTTGTTTTTCTTTCCACTAAATATGTCAAAACTGTTATCATCTAATGATATGCCTTTAATTTGGCTATTTAAAAACTGTCACGTGATCGTGACTTTGCATTGGACGACATTTAAATTTTCCTGACTGAGTCATTATTGACAAATTGTGCTCTAAGTAAATGTGTATACGTCATCTCTCAAAATTGCATGTACTCACGATGCTTAATATCATTCATTTTAATGACCATAACAACACAATGACATCACTTAAACATAGTGCTATATTTTATCAAAAACTAGTTTTGATGGGTAAATATCATAAATGATGTTAAGTTGGTGGGCGATAGAGAGTTATATAGTTTATTCCCTAATTTTGTTGTAATTTGATGCCTGTATTTATTCAGATTACAATATAGAATATTCTATAGTACGTACACACCAGTAAATTGAAATGTTTGATGTCTTAAATTGATTATTTTTGACAAAAACCATTCAGCCTATCATTATGCTAAAAATTTTTTTAATGATATTAAGAAAATCTTTAAACGTTTCTCTTTCCAATTTTAAATCCCTATATCAAATATTGTAATCCGGCAATTGCGCAATTTTTGTAAATAATAGCAAATAAATTTAAAAAAATTTAGTTTTTGATCTGCATTTTTTAGTATTGTTTTTTTTTATTTCACAGTGCAAGCCCTTTTTTTATGGTTCCGACAGCCATCTTTTTATAAACCTGTATTCTTCTAAGTTCTCTCTCCTTGTGCCCACCCTTTTTATTATAATATTTAGTAAAAACAACTGCATCCTCACCGTGTATTTTGTGTAATTTTTTGAAGGAAAAATATAATTGCTTTTGATTTATATAAGTGTTATTGATTTGATTTTTTCTGCTATAGCTTTTATTTAGGACATTTCTCAAAATTGATTTTATGTCTGACATAGCTCAACGTTTAGTTCAGTCTCTAAACAATTACTTCTATGAATTTAAACAATAAGCTAGTCATTGACCTATTTAAAAATTAACCAAAAACATTCAGGCATAGTTCATTCAATCCATTCGATGCTAAATGTAAAATTTTAGATGAAGAATATTCAATTTAAAAGAGAGAATCGATCAAAATCTGAATGCAATTTAAATGGCCACCAGATTTTCTAAATCAACACACCTGATGTCGTATCTCATCTACATCATGGGTATTTTTAATTCTTTGAGAGCTTTACAAATGTCAAAGTAATTAAAAATTCTGTGATATAAATTTTTTAACATTAATTTTCGCTGGCATTGGAACGAATTGATGCGAAATTCATCGAAATAGGGTAAAGTAGTGTTTTAAATGACCTATCCATCGATGGAATTAATTAGATTCTTTAAGTGGGGTATGACCATTTAAAAATTAACGCATCCACCATCAAATTGAAAATTCAGGTTACATAATGAAAAAAATAATCTATCTGAGTCAAAAAATACCTTGATCTCTGACCTTTCAAAATATTTTAATAAGAATCAATATTTAATTAATTGCTTCTTTCTAGTTCTATATAAATGTTTGGTTGAAAATCTTATTTTTCTTATTATTTAAACCAGTTTAAAAATCAAAAAAGTACTGAATGTTGATGCAGGTGGGCCTAAACCTATTCGCATTAGCTGTTACGCAGCCTCTAGTATAATTGTGTGCAACATCTTTACAAGACGGGCAGGATAGGAAAAAATGAAGTCCGTGGTGTGGCGGATTAACAAATTAATACTTTAATCAGACATCAATGCACAAATGCTGTAATGAATAAATTAAATTTAATGTTATGTTTAAATATATAGATCACAAATGTATCTAAACAGTTTAACTTTATTTACATCAATAAATACTGTATTTAATCGTATATTTCTGGTCGTTCAAAGATATTACCAAGTTTTTTGAATCTGGGCTGCCTGTGTTAAATATAAATTCACAGAAAATACTGAACAGTTACATAATTTAGAATAGGCACGTATCTTTGTCTTTCTAGTGTTAGTGGTCGGAAATATTTTTTCGCCGATATATGTAAATCCGAACAGAACAAGTAGTTTCTTGCCCATCGTTCTTGCCTTGATAAACCTAGATTTTTTTGAGTGACTGATTCCATTCTTCAATGGTTTTAGATTTAAACTTTTTTACAGAGTAAAATCATACTGTAGATCGATTAGTTCTTGTTTTAAACACCTAGTGCCTTTTCAAAATCAGTTATTAAGGGGGATTACAAGATGTCAAACTACGCACAATATTATTCATTGTAACCCAAACGAAGAATCAAGTCATCGTGTAGTGCATATATCATATTGGTGTATTTCTCTATAGACTTAATCTTAATGTAGGTATTTTTCAGTTTTAAAAAGTGCGTTGTCATATTAGGACTAAGCTGTCGATATAACAATTTTTCTAAAACTGGATTTCTCGCATGGTGAGTACATTTCGTTTGTCAAATGCCATTCTCTTGACTTCGGATGTTAAGATATTTCAAATGATGAAGGAAATCAACCTTAATCCCACATCTGACTACCACTGTGATTCTCGCAGTTACAAATATTCTGTAATTTTACTTATAATATCAAAAAACAGTAAAATTTCTGTTTTTAATTGTCCTACACCCCATAAATTTTGCCAAACCCAACCAGCATACATTTCTATGATACAAAACATCATTGTGATCCTAACCGCAATTTTCTTGGAACTCTGATAAGCTGTCGGATTTTCAGCTCTTTTACATGATAAATTAATTTTTTTCACAAGAGGATACGTGAAATCTTTCATGTCAAACACACCTTTGCATAAAATTTCGTGGTCTTTAATACGCTATATAAAATATATATTGATTGTTGAAGTCGACCTCTCCAACGCGTGCACTCAGTCTCCACATTGGACCAACGTATTTTCTTCCAAATATATGAGAATAATCTGTAATAGTAGTGTCCATTTTCGACCATTTTATTTCACTTCGGTTAGTTACGATTGTTGTCAACAAAATGACGTCTATAAAAAATTTTCTGTGCTCGGGGCAGATTTGATATACTCTATCTAGCATACAATGACAAATTCTCCATCATAAAACAATTATTTGTGTTTAATAATGTTTTATGCGACTTCAGATCTCTAACGAGTCGCTGTTTTCTGCTTCATTTTATACACTGTCAAGAATTCATTCTGCTTTGCAACTTACTGTCCAATTTTCGACTCTTGATTGTCGTTGTTTCGCTCATAAAATATTGCTGTAGTTTGCATATTTTGTTACATAATGGATGGTATGTTGCACTCATTCAACACGGAAATACTTTCACTACACATCAAGCAAACTGTTTTCTTGTTGTTATCAGTACCAAACTACTTCGACATCCAATATCTGTTAAATATGCGAGGGTCCTTATTAACTTAAAATATGATAACAAAATTCATGATAATATTCTAATTGTAACATTCCTCATTTCAAACAAAGCAACAGATGACTAGGAGTCATTTTTAGTAAGCAAGTAGTCATTAAAGACTGAATTTGACTGATGCATTCATGAACTAGTGAAGAATTATGTTAGGATACTAGCCAAGGCCACAAAGACATATTTTTGAAAACTCCGCCAGCCGTATTTTGCCCACTGCTGCTCTACACAAAAGTAGTAAAGGACAAAATGGAATTTAAAAAAACCCAGATGCCTACTTTAATTAATGAACTGAATACTATACTTGAAAATTTTTAAAAACGGAGTATCTAATCAATCACATCAGATACGAAATGGGACAATTTATTCGTAAATTTATCGATATTTATTTACAGGGTATTGCGATTCTATATTCCATTCTTTTCAAATCTATATCGACAATATCGGGTTTTGCGATCAATAGCAGCATCTATGACGACCAATAAAGGCATTCGTGACGACCAATAGCAGAGTTTGTTTTAAATAAATTTGTGAACATAAATTTATAACTATATCAACGAAAATGAAAAATATTTACGCTCAGCATGCATGTGCAACATGAAAAATCGTTACCATCATCTAGATTTGGATCGAAAGAAGCGGCTCGTGACGACCAATGATGCGAAAGGTAACAAGGAATTTAACAGAAAATCAAAGGTAAAAAAAACAGAGTTAAACTAATAGACGTAGTTTTATTTTCAGATAGGCATAACTTTAGTCTCTAATAATGTCTTGTTCGTTAAGGCGCATATTCGATAGCAGAGAACTATTTTTCATGCGGTACATGCATGCTGAACATTAAACTTATTCATTTTCGTCGATCAATTTCTTTTTTAGGTTCACAAATCTATTTAAAAACATGCCGCTATTGGTCGCCAACCTCGTAGTGTCGATTGAGCAGTTCAATGGTTAAAATATAGAATTGCAATACCATACAAAATCACCAACCGTTATGCTTTTTTACAAATGATTCATGGATGATATGTCTATCCTATTTACAAATACGGTTGAAAAAGACGATTAAATATATTTCATGTAGATTGATCTATAGCGCTCGAGCAAACTCTTCGGCCATTGATGAACTTTTGAATATGGCTGTTAATAATTATCGAATTTTTACGTATTACGAATTATTGAATATGTAAATTTGTTTCTACGGATAGTCCATTTCATTCATATACAGTAAAACCTGTCTATTTTTGAGGCAAAAACAATTTTCCTTGAATTTAGACTTGAACTAATATTTTGAATATTTTGCCATGTTCTTTTTCATATAAATTGGCATGCGCGTAATAAACGATGAAATATAGATCAAACACTAGCAATAACATTAAAGAGAAGAAAGAAATAGTCAAGTATCTTTAATATGTTGTTTCTATATGTAAAATCGAAAATTCGTTGCCTATGGGTGAGATTGAAGACAAATTAAAAAAATATCTTTTTTTAAATTCATTTACATAAAACTGAACAAATAAATTTACAAAAGTTATGTGAAGCTCCAATTACAGCTCAAAATGAACGCATATCTAAATTTTCATGCTAATATGAGTAAAATTAATTTGCCTAACTGCAATTTAGAACCATTTGTTAATAACTCTGTCTATTTGGCCTTTTTTGATATCTCGTCCCCCAAAAACCTGAAATTTTAACAGGGTTTACTGTAATTTATATGAGAAGAACAGCATCAATTAAACAGTGGTATTTCATGCCTTTATATAAGGTTAATTGTATTTGGATTGAGGGATGTAAATTTATATTATTGTATGTCAAGTAAGTTTCAAAAAGTGGAAAGTGAACATGTAAATACAATAGTAATGAAGAACTGAAGTATGATAAAGCCTCTCATGGACGAGCTACTTGGAGATGCAATAAATTTCAAGCTAATATCAAAAATATAAAATTAACAAATTGAATCGAAATCATGACAGCGGAACATAGTATACAATCGCTAAGAAATACTATGTGAATTTGAAGGTGTCGAATAGCAGATTTCAAACTTTATTTTTGTGTAACTACATATGCATGAGTTTAATATTGCTGTCCAGATGATGGATTCAAAAAATGTCTACGTAATTGAAGATACGTGTTGGATTTGTTTTCCTGCCAATATGAAATACCATCAATTAAAAGAAAGGGGGGGGGTGTCTGTTAACAACCAGAGGCTACAGAAGATATAGTATTACATCATACTTGACGGTCATGATCCGAATATATCATTCATAAATTAACGATATTAAATCATTTTAACACTTCATATTTCCTCATTTATTCGTCGTTTATAACTTTAAAAAGGTTCACATATTCTTGAACTATCATATATTGAAATTTTACAGTTATTGCCAATTATGCAGTTTCCAAATTTAGATTAATTCTCTCAAATTATCAGCGTATTTAAATGTAATTTAGAGACTCACAGTAAGTAGACCAATTGTAAACGAATCGAGACTAGAGGCCACAAGAATTATTGTATAAATCTCGTTAAAGTTGGTCATAGCATTCAGACTCTTACTTTTTAATTTCATCTAAGTTATATAAGATTTAAAAGCAAATATTGTTATAATGTGAGATTTTCTAATTTGTTTTCATGGTAAATCATCTCGATCTTTGAATAAATTTAATTAATATGCAGCTTGCGATGAAAAATATTTAGGTACTCGAGATGTTGAGCTAGTGTATTTACTGATAAGGTGATAAATTTTATTCATGCGTAAAATTTTTTTCAATAGTTGTGGAAAATAAGATATATGACATATATGCGCAATTATTGTGAGAAATTTAAATGAGCAAGATTTCTAAAAATTGTCTTTTTTCACCAAAATTTATAAAAGATTATTTTTTTAATTCTATTTCTCTGTTTCTCCGCAAAATTTTGAGACCCATTCCTTAATATCAAAATATGGTCATTGTTTGAATTTCTGGAAATTATGCTCTGTTTTTTTAATAAAAATAATTTTACACTTATTAAAACGAGTTTTAAAATTCTGACAGTCTCATAATGGTTTTCTATTATGAGTATCTAATTTTCGGCATTTAGGGCTTAAGATGTCCTGCATTATAAAATAATAATTAGGAATAAATCGATGCGCAGTAAATATTTTATATTTTTCAAAAAATAAATTGAAAATCTCTTATCGATAAATGGATCAATTATAAAATGGCTCAGCTATTCTTAGAATAATTTAACAGCTGGTTAAAAGCCACCAAAATAGGCATACCTGTATTGATATATTGAACGTAATATGTTCATCAGGAACATTAACATCAGCTTTTGTGACGAGTCAGCTTTAAATCGCGTGTATGAACTTGGCGCACAAACATTTATGGCACGGAACTTTCCTCACGAAATCTTGCTTATTATTACGGAATTACTTTACTTAGTTTCGAATCGAAGCAACATACCATGTTTAATATAGGTCAATAGGAATCTTTAATTTTTAAAGTAACTTAGAGCCGTTGTGTGACAAAAAATGAGGTGATTTATGGTTCTTTTTGCTACTTTGAATCTTCATAACAGGATTTTAAAATTCATTATTTTTTATTAATCTTTACATTTACAATTCCATTATATAACGATCGTAATCAATTTTTTAGATTGGAAAAATTTGAAAATTTTACGTTAGCTACAGTCGTTTTTTGTTAGTCTTCTGAACAAATATTTTAGACGCGGAATATGACTTTACAACTTGTAGAATACAGGTAGCGCGGTTAGAATTTCTGAGAATTCTAAAATATCTGATTTTTCGTAAAATATAAACGCCCGATTTTTTTAAATTCAAACCAATTTCTGTTAAACAAAACCCAGAATTTTGATAGAAATTGTTAAAAAAGTAGTCAAAAATAATAAAAATATCAAGGTCTTAAATCAACAAACCTACCCCGCCGTGGTGACTAAACTTGCCCAAGAACAGTTCAGTCTTGGATTAGACGTAGTCCATTTTGTCAAAATGCACCACGAACGACACTATGAAAAATACCTCAAACGAAATTAGAAAAGTGGAAAACGTCGATATTTTTGATTACGGGGAACAGAGTTGAAATCATTGAGACGTAAAGCATCGCCCATTACAGAAAAATGAATTTTGAGTGCGTTTATTTATTTCTGAATAATTGATAAATTATTCATTTTAAATTCTTAAAAATTATAACAGCCACAACATGCTAAAGCTTTTATATTGTATTTTCTTTTTCAGACAATGTTTGTTAAAATGATTACAAAACCAAATGCAACATACTGTAGCTAACTCATAATTTCAAAGTTTTCTAAGTCAAATCCTCTCTCAAAGTGTTTGAGTATGATCCTATTAAAAAGAATTTGAGAAACTAAATGAAAAATATGCCCAAATTATAATAAGAAAGTGACACGATAGCTATATGTTCATAGATTTCAAATTATATATCCTCAAATATCTCAGAATACCCTCTAATATAAAAATCCACATGTTAATTTGAAATTAAATGTAATTTTTTGAGAAAAATGCAAATTTCTACGAATACACGCGAAAACTTAAACATTTTATTTTATTGACGCGGAAATATACATTCAGAATGGGAGATTAGGCATACTATGAAAAGATAATATGACCTTCGGTTTTCATAGGCATAGTTTTATGTGTAAAGAACAGGCCTAATGTGAAATATTTACATTATTTATGTTTACTTAGATAAATATTTTTTTAGATGAAATGAGCATCATATCTGAAAATTGGATTCCAAATATTGAAAACTCTTGATATTTTGTCAAACGAAATAACTTCCGGAATTCATATGAAATAATCCAGTGTAATTACAGTCTTAAATCATTCTACGACATTTGAAAGATCTAAGTTTACATGTCTTTTTTCAGGGCGAGTATGTTCTTATCTTAGTGTCTGATGATGGCAGATATCTAATAAATAGTCAACAAGCGATAGTACATTGTTGAGAAATTCAAAGAATTTGTAGAGGTTACGATGGTGACCCTCTGCCATATTTGATAAAGCCCTGTTCCATCCTTCATTAGCATTTTTGGCCTTTGTACACCTTGAATAACAGTATGTTTTGGAATCACATTTTTTGCGTATCATAGTTCAGATCTAGTCCTTCGTTGTAACCGCCGAATAAAATATTTTCTCGAGATAATTTTACACTGGCTTAATACCTGATCAAATCTTGTCTTTATATTTCGTCTTCTCGAACCTCGAAACACTCAATAACTCCTTGAGTTTTGACATAGGCAAGAGATGCGAGCATTGAGAGATGATTTCTGATGTTGGAATTATTCGAAAAATCTAATATAAACCTGATATTAGAATGATTCTATAAATATATTGCGTGAAATGAAAAAAAAGGTGATATTCACTTCTAGAATAGTGCCGTGAAATGAGGATTTTGCTACATTTTCAAAGTCTGGCATGCTAGTTTAGCACATAATGTAACGTCGTCTGACAATTTACTCAACACATACGTATTAATTTAGAATTCTATACTTAACATTCATATCTATTTCATAAAATTATTATGTTATGGTGAATTGCATTAACAACCAACAATTGATAATATAAGGAAGGTAATACATTAAATTGTTTGATCAAATAAATGTGTATCGAGTACGACAGGAAATCGAGACACTCCGGGGTTCCAAAAATATCACTTATTCTCCATCGAATCACTGCTGTCATATTAAAGCCAACGCCCTCTCTATGCAACATGACAAACTGTTGAGGAATAAAGATTAGATTCGGTATTTGCAAACTCCATAGAGCCATTTAGCTTTTGTCTGATTAAAGAGGCATTCCTTTCTGATGAAGAATATGATGTTATAACTGAGCAAAATCAGACAGGTAATTCGCCAAACAATTATTTACTAGCAACCTTGACATAACGCTCGTTGTCTTTACTGCATTTCGGAATGTGTCAAAGAGTTTCATGCGCTCAATTTCTTCATGATTCGCTGAATCATTGTGAGGGGTTGATTACCTTAGAAAAACTTATTTTTCCACATTTGAGGAAATGAAGCCTAAACGTTTTAGAAAAACATCTCAATAGTATGTAGCGAGTAATTCAGCCAACTCAAAAAGAAAATTTAGCTGAGGTGAAATCTTGAAGTTTGGAAGATTGAAATATTGCCAAATGCTAAAATAGGCATAATAACCTATCATACAGTCTTTACAATAATAGCGCAATATGTTGCACACAAAT
>JWZT01004219.1:8592-25907 GCA_000827895.1 Thelohanellus kitauei
TAAATCGTTCTTTTCAAAAAATTGTTGCGGTATTAAACGGATGATATATCGAGTTTTTGAAATTGTCTTTAAAGTAGAATTCAGATTTCTGTAATTTATTTACAATTACTCAAATAAATGTTGCGAATAGCATAATACTGAGACAATCTAAACATTTTTATAAATTTAAAATGAGTACCTCGTGAACACACTCTGATAGAAAATGATAACTTTAAAAAAAATACATATTCAAAATATTTACATGTATAAAGGGTATACATTAAATCTTGTTAATTCCGAAAGATGGTACGATTATATCATAATGAATTTTTGAATTAATGCGTGAAATATGCGCCATGCAGCATGATCAAAATATCGTAGTACATGGATTCATATATTGTAAAATGAAAACATTTTAAATTTAAATTCCATAATGTTCAGACAAAGATATAAATGATAAATTCACTTCCAACTTAGCCTACAATTTATGTGTTTTTACAACATAAACAGTTAATATAATGCATTAGCATGTTCTTGGTTAATAATAACACTTTTCTTTTTCTTTGCTGTATCAAAGAATAAAATTAGACTAATATACATGTATTAAAAATTATCTTTTTCATTAACATCATGGATAAAATAATATGGTCTAAGAAATAGTTGTTTTATGGTCGAGACCAACATCTTCGTTTGCTCGAAAAAATTGAGAATTCACGAATATAATAAACGGCAGTTTTAATCATGATATCAAATCAATATATTTATTGTTATTTTATGTATGTTTTTTTTATTAATAAGAATAAAAGAATCATCCTTGATCTTTTCATTATTATTTTTGACTGTAGCCCTCGACAAATAAATATTCATGCGCCTTTTATTTACTCTTTCGATAACCACCCAACCATAGGGAAAATGATAAAATCTTCAGAGGAAACAGTCCGCTTTATTGTGATAATTTATGGTATACGTATTCGATTATGCAAAGTTAGTAAATCATTCAATATTAAATGTGGTATTCGATCAATTGAATATCTGAAACAAAAATCGGTAAAATGCGGTATAGTTATACAGGTTAATTATTTTAGAAATGATAACTATTCTTGTTAGATACAGATAAGGAAGTCATAAAAATGTATATAAAGAATGTTTTTCATCGATGTTCTAATATTGAACGATTAAATATTCATCAAACATCGATAAATTGATAGTTATTGTCTCATAAACTTTAGTCAGACAATAAAGTATGACTCGATTATATTTAGATTTCAAAACACAACGATACTCTATTTATTTTTAAAACTCCTCTACACACAAATTAATCGAATCATATTGTATGACGTCAAAAAGTCTCTTTATGCTCTGTGGAAAGAATCGAGATATGCCATCTAGGGCACATTTATAACGATATGAAATTATAGCTTAAAAATAGATGCGAATTTAATGTGCACATACAATGTTGTTAATTCAAAATGTAACCACAAGGCGGATAATATTAATTTAGTAAACATCACAGTAAAATTTTTATATATTCATCATTTTAATAACTAGATGTCTCCTTCCATCGGTCATGATCCTTTTTGGCGCTCATAATTATAAAGCACACATGCATATTAACGTTCATACAAAAAAACATCACGACACCGAATTTCTAGTTAAATATCATAGAATAAATCATAGAAACGAATAAATGAATTATATCTCTAATATTTGCCAAAACTCGAAGTTTAACAATTTCTGTATATTCTATCCCAGCATACATTGGGAATATCATAGCATCCTGGGATCAAATATAAGTCATTTAAACTGGCGTAGCTTCTTCTTCTGATACATTATTATTGTAACTCTTAACAATCAGTTTTAATTTTTCACTACTCCAGTATGGTGATTGAAAGTGATGGTTACTGTCTCTATCATTGTCGTGATTCTTGAATTCGGTATGGGAACACTCTGTAACAGTTTTCAAGATGGATAGCTTAAGGCCTCTATTATGGAAGAATCCGTACCAATACGCACATGACATCAGAATGATCTTTATGCTGTAAATCTCAGAAGTGAGATCATGATTGTAAGAGCCATGCGGAATGGAATTCGTTTGAATTCCATCACCTCGTACATGTCTGACGTGATAAGGATTATGCAGTAGAAGCATGATCTTTTCATTAAATTAGTAATAAATGATAAATTCTTGATATCACTTGATACACCAAGAGCATCTACATCGATAATAAAAATCATATAATATATTCGAAAATCACAATTTTATGACATGTCAGATACAACGATTGGAGAAATGGTACGCAGGATCTCAGATTAAATGTGGTTAAATAAAATACATTTTCGTATATATCAAAGCTTATACAGGCAATCGTGTAAAATTTTATGACCTCTGAAATTACATTACTTACAGAAACATTATTCGAAATCGTTCGTTTTTTACGATCATCATTGTTGTTTCACTAAGACGGGTCTTGTAAAAATTTCTTTAATTAAGAGAATTCGGGAAGGATTTTTTTAAAATTGCATTTCTTCAATTTTATTTTCTATGGTCATATTATTTGATTATAAAATAAAAAATCTTCAATGTAGATTATCGTACGTTCTAGTAATCTGATATCAATTAAGTGGTCATTATTTCCAATGATCTATTTTTAGAAAACCAGACGTTATATGAACCAAAAACTGTTATCGTTACATATAGAAATTCATCGTAACAATAGTTTTACTATATAACGACAATGTTTTAAGACTTTAGTGATCTATTTTAATTGTGGCCTCTCATCATCTAAAGTACGATCTCAGCAACGTCTATGCAATTTTTTGTTGAGTATATTCACTTCTGAGTAGTATGCCTTGATGGTGTCGAATTGACAACCTTACGCCATTTTGAAAGGCATTAGGTTGTTTACCATTACCCTCTATGACCTTTCATATAAGATTTTGGAGATGTTCGGGCTTAATCAGCTCTCTCAATTAATAATTGAGATCAGCCACGCATGTTTTATGTGTTTTGTTTGAATTTTTGCTAGATTTACCACCTTTTTAGTATATCCTTAATTTGAAGCTCTGATGCATCAAATTGGTGATATTTTTGTTCTGTGTTTTTACTAATGGCACCGAATACCATTGATTGGCCGAATTCATTTGGATGACGTAATCTGGTCTTTTGAACGATTATGCATTCCCAATATCACCCATTTTAATTCATTCCTCAACCTACATTCGATTGAGCGAGTACTTAAATTTCATTTTACCTTGAAATATAATGCATTCGCTATTATTTTAGCCTTTTGATGGTAGCGAATGATGAAGTATAGATTGTCGATAAAGATTAGGCTTTTTAATACCATGAAATGAATGTGAATGCGTTAGTTCTGTCACGAGAAATATCAATTTGGAAGGCGATAACGCGTTAGCATGTTTCATAAATTATGCCGTCTTTACCAAGGTTTTAATCACCATCACTGTTCGTTATTATATTAATTTTTATCCATTTGTCTTTTCATACATCAATCCTTTGGTTTACAACGTGGTTTCCTTCAAATTCAACCATGTAAACTAATTTCAGTAATGTATATAAATTCGTTTTTTTGATTCTAAACTATTTTATGGCATAAAATTATATGCCAAATATTTGAAAAACACCTTCAATATTCATAAAAACTGTGAAAAATACATCTAGTAAGCTATAAGAGCTCTATCATGTTTTACACAAAATAATACTTCACAATCAAAACTAAAACATACAACTCACAATAATCTGTGTTTCAATTTATGATATAAACAAAGCACATCTCTTTGAAACATCACAAAAACAACAAATGAGCGTTAAATTACACAGCCAATCATATATTTCTATTCAATAACTCGATAACATACTGGTATAGAATATTATCATCTTACATCTCAAAATCTCATCGGAAATGGCGCGTATATCCTTCAAAATCGAGCATAATAAATATAAATAATTTAAAACAAACATATAATAGTATTAGAAGGCTTTTCCACATTAGCCACAGATGCCTCTGTTCTGATTTATATAATCTGAAAGAAATGTGAATCACTATGTATAATAAAAAAATTGTGTAATTCATATTAAAATTACACTATTTGAAACCGAAATAGCAAATTATAATTTTGCTTTGTTTATACATATAAAAAATGAATCTTTCCCCAATTCAATAATCTAAACCTGTGTTCCATGAAAAATCAACGTGATAAAGCCTCGAAAACGAAAAAATAACCTCGAATACATTCAAAAATTTGTTTAAAGATTTTTGACTATATTAATAACCTTTCACATTTCTCATCTTGAATATATCATTATCCATCTACTCCGTTTGCCTACTTGAGAGCAGCCTTCGTCTTACCATAATTCATGTCTTATCTGTAGATTCATTTTGAGGTTACGCAGAAATGCGATCATTCAACTCCCCACACGGCCTATATCGTCATCCCTCCCGTCATTCATCACACAGATGAGGATGAGCGGTTTTTTTCTTTGCGAATTTAGTGTTGCAACATAGTAGTATATGTCAGCCCAACCCCGAACACTGGCAACTGACATACCTAAACATATTCACTCAAAAGAGAAATTACATTAATCGAATAAGAATTTTTTGAAAATATCAGAAAATCAAAAGCACTCGTTTGATTTTAATTTAAGATGTATTAACAAATTCAAACAGACATTTTATATTTGCTTAGAAATTGGTAAATAAATGAATGGATTTAATAGACGACTTCGATCAAATGCCTCGAAATTACCAGATAAAACACGACATTAATTGTATCAATGAATTCACAAATTTCGTATGATAACGGCCTATTCATAATTTTTCTTGAACATTTCGTAATCGAGATACGTTGATGTTTTGGATTAGATGGAAAATATATCGAATAATATGTTGTGTTTTTGGTCAATAATTTTGTTATTTTATCCTGTTTGATTTTTGATAAGTTGTACAATACAGGAAGTCACCCATGCATAAACAGTGATAAATATATAAATTTCAAAACAATACATTTATGGCTCCCAGTGATATGGATTTTATTAAACCTTTACTTGTGTGTCAAATTTGAACGATTTTAAAAAGGCTTGTGATGACAATACAGAAAAATATAACCACTTTTGGCCATTTTCGTTTGTATTACAGAGTTATTGATTGTATATACGAACATTCGTCCTTGAACCGAAAAGTATTTAGATACATCTACTTATGGTAATGTAAAGTAAAATAAATAAGTACTTCATTATTACTACACCGATTAATATTATTCAGATAGATAATTGCACATATTTTACTAATTAATCATTATCTCAGAAATATTACTGGGTAATACTAATCTATTAGTATTTTTGACAAAATCCTGTTTAATTTCTCCAATCTAACACGATATAAAATCAATTATCAAATCTGTGAATTTGACCGGTATTTTCAAGATCTTCTGTCATGTTTATAAACGGTCACACATTTAATTCAACATTAAAGAAATTATCGTATTTAATACGGTATAATGATTATTCAAAAACTTCTGACAAATTTCAATTATTAATCTGTTAATTGAACTAAAATTATTGTATGAATTTAAAATTTATTTTTGTAATTAGAACGATAGGGGTTGTGATTTGTATAATCAGATTCCAAATAGTCTTTTTAGAATTAATCAGTTTGATAAACTTGAGAGATAGCGATGTTTATACCCTTCTTTGTTTTACTGATATTCAATGGATCATTCGGTAGTCGTAGAGTAAGATTCGTGGGATGGAAAACCTGTTATCGAATAGTAACATACATTTGTTCACAGATGAATTTACCAAACGATACAACAATCAAATTTCTTTTCAGAAAAGCTATATTTGTACGTCCGCAATACATGTTCATGACGGTACATGCTAAACAGTTTGATCATTTGAATCAATCAAATGTCTGGAATGATACCCAACACTACCATCTAGAAAAAGTACAAAGAAAATGTAACACTACATTCAAAATATCATATACTGAACTGAATAAACAAATCGTAATTTAAAAAATATAAAACAGGATGTAAACATTTACCTCAGTGTTTACCAAGGCGAACCACCATTTACAGAATATCGTTTGACTCTCAACTACACCCAGTCGAGAGATAGGAGGCTGATAGTGGATATATTTTTGATTTCTGACATGTTAATACATTTATCAAACGGAGGATTATATGTAATGATTTTTGAAATAGATTTTACCTGCACCATTACATGAATTCATTCTAAGCCCTTCAAATTTTGAAGAAAATTACACAGAAAAAATTGTGATACAGACAACGGTAATATTCTATTTCAGTCAGTATATGACTCGGAAATTTCTCCTTTATGTAGATGTTACTAAAGGGGTCTCAAAACTGAGATCATCCGTTTTTGCACTTTCGATTGAAGTGTTTGACAATGAAAAATCAAAATCTTTAATTCACAAAATATCGTTAAGTGGATGGAAAGTTAATATGACTGGCAGAATGGAATCATCGGTTCACTTTCCAAATTTATTTTATGATAAATCTTGGATGGTACAAAATTAATAATTGAATGATGTCAGATTTAAATTCACTATTCGGGATGTTTTTCATGGAATATCAGAGATTTTCGTTGTAAATTTAAGGAATCACAGCGTGAGCTTCTCAGAAAATGACAATGATGTAATAATAACGAACCTGATGTATATTCCATTTTCGAACATTGATGATGTTCCAATTCAATGTATTAAACTCATGGTAATAGATGATAACATTTTTCAAATGAGCGCTATTCCATTGGTTGATCTTAAAAAAACAGTTACTTGTACCTTGGTAAATATTTCGGTATTCATATAAAACATAGCTAAAGTGTGTTGAGACATATTCGTTTTCAAATATATCAATTGAAGTCATAAGATCCATCCCAAAGATTCATGGAAATAACAAGGAAGTTATTTCTTATAATGGCTACAAAGTAAATATGGATAAATGGGATATAAAGCCATAGACATTGATTATATTAGCATGTTATTTTAATTTATTCAAATTCATAATCTCATATTAGAAATTGATATTATTAATATCATTTAGCGATTTTTTCATTTAATGCAACGACCTCTGTTACATTTAATTAATTTATTTGAGATTTTTCGATCTAATTTCAAAAAACCAGAATCAATATGTAAATATTTCATTCTTTATTTTAATATGTTAAATGATTGGCAACCTAGGATTTATGAGTTCCATCGATTATTATTAGTCAGCCATATTTTTACTCACGGTCAAATGCGAAATCCCATTTTTAATTATATGAATATTTTTTGAATAAATTATAATCTTTTGACACCACATATATTTTCAAAAGTCAATCATTTAATAATTGTCAAACAATATTCGAATAATTTCAAAATTAATCTCATTAATTAATTTTATAAATTAGTGTATAAATTTATACTTATTCGACAAAAATCTGTGACTTTAAGACAGCATATATTGAGCGTGATCTTAAAAGATATTTAAAATTATTGTGAGTTTGTATATATCATAGTTACTGCGCGTTAACGGGAGTACAAAAATGTATTTTAGAAAGCGATGAACATTTTAAAACGGAAATAAGCGACACGATTTTGAAATAATGATCTGATTTAATACTCCCAAGGGGTATTAATAAAAGACTGTTGACTGTAAACTATGCATATGATTCAAAAAATTGTTGTCTCAGGTTTTGTATTAAATATGAAAAATACATGTATTTTCTTGACAATTAGAAACGAGGTTTTTCATTAGATTTAAACTCTGTCACATCTATATGATAAATATACTTATTTTAAAAAATTTAGGTTGCGAGGTTAGTGTAATTTTGCGTTTAATACATCTAAAAATACGAGGATCATTCAAATACATCAAAAATTTATCGCATTGATATATCTTACTTGACATTCAAAAATACTACTCATGAATCTTGAAGTCACACATTTTATTAATTGACGTCATATATATTTTCACAATCTTCAATATATATATATTTTAAGATAAAAATATGAATAAAAATTATTAGTGAACATTTATACCTTTTCTATCACAGATCTTAGAAACACATTCTGATTAAATACCAAAATAAAATATAGCTATCACCTTAAAGAAGGATGAACAAACGAAAAAATTATTATTGCCTTCGATTCTCATTTATTCATTTCATTCAATGAATTAAGATATATGAAGTTTTTTTCTCGTGAAATAATCAATCGAAAAACAAAAATCGCGATCTGAATATAACTTATTATCAACTTTAATATTTAATTAAATTATATCATCCATAAATGTGATCTATATGTTAAATTTTATATCATTTTTTTTAACAATATTTATGCGAAATTAGATATTGGAATTAATTGCAAATGTGTGCAAGATATATAAAATATTAAGTAATACGAATTGTCAATATAGTGATTGTAGAATTCAATCAATTTCTAAATGGCTTTTTTTATGATAAAAATGAGTAAATAATAAGTGAATAAATTTAATATTTACGCTGATTGAACAAAAATATATATTATCATCAGCGTTTTTTACTAGATATTACTGAGTACAATAAATGTATCTGTTCAAAAATGTGTTCAAAGCCATTCAAATTCAACATTAGCTTTTTTAAATTATATGTAATATATTGTCATGATAAATATTCCATTCCCGGTATATTAAAATGCGATATATCCCAAACCTTATGAAAAATCTATGAAACTAGTGCATGAATCTTAGATATATGATGGGCTAGCCTCCCAAATCATTTACTTTACGTTATTTAACGACCTGTTAATCATATATGTGACATTAATCAGACAATATATTTTCATAGATATGCAGAATGATTCATTTCTATTTCATTGTTCAGAGTTACAGAAAAAAATTAAAGTTCGAAGATTATGAAGAGTTATCTGAACTCTAAAATATTAAACTTCATGTAAATCGTATTTTTGACTTGATTTTAAAAGTTTACTTTCCCATGATTTAACAAATAATATTGTCTCCTTTTGAAATTTTTTTTCATAATCTTATGTTGAAACAAGTAATCTACTGAAATGAGGTTTGTAATAAAAAATATATGGTCTTATGGAATTATATCCATAATTAACTACATAAATCAAATCTTCGAATAAAGGTTTAGAACAAAGTACGGGTTAATTTTAAGTATAATAATTATCAAAAGTTAAACTCTAATGGTTCAATATAAAATTGTACTCAAATACAGTGCTGAGAGTTGAAATAATATTCATAAAATATCAAATATGTAAACCTTATTTATACAATCGTTCAAATAAGACGCATGATTATATCAGAATCGAACATACAACCACTATAATGTAGTTACTTAGAATTAAATTGAAATTGTTAACATAAGAAATGTTGAAAAATACTATTTGTTGTGACTGATTTTGTGCACAAATAATTATGATAAATAATTTATTGCCATCATCTTTTGTTTGTAAAATTTTACAACCAATCCACATTTTTAAAATTCCTTTTACTATACAAATTTCTACCTCTTTATTGAAAATATCGTTCATCCTCATATTATCTTTATCGTATATAATCATGATTAGCGCAGATCTCTAATACTCAAAAATCAACTTGGCTCCTACACAAGTACCGTTAAACATAAAACACATGAGAATTCGATTTATTTACTGAAATCATTGAAAGAGTAAATTACTCGAATTGTTTTATTACCCATAAACAATTTTAACAGTTTCCAGAGATATACTATACAGCACCGCAAGTACAGAAATAATAAATTCGAAATATGAATGAGCATTAATTCATAGATACAAGTTAAATATTTATATATTCATGAGACAACTTTTATCAAATACAAATTTTTGATGTATTTATAATACACCAATTTTGAGAAATTTTGGTTTAAACATACAGATTGTAAGTTTGATAAACTTTGATACATGTCAAAATATAAAGTTATCAAAATAAATATTTGACCGTTTCGAAATATGCATAAATCAAATTTTTGTTTAATTAATATATCGATAAATATCATAATGTAAATCGATGAAAACATTTTACACCATTTCTCTGTCCATAATGACTGACTCTCCGATGATGACATTCAAGGTTCCGCTATTAAATTTATAAGTAAATTGATGTTTATGTAGATTATAAATTTTATGGATATATATTAAGATTCTAGAGTGAAGTATGTTCTGTTGTTTATTCAGTTTTTATTTTGCCTAACAGAAAAGAATCTTTCAAAAACTTAATTTATATAATACATTCATTGTGTGAACTTTTGAATGTCATACTAAGAAATTCGGCCATTGTGACGATGAATAGGTGAAAATACTATTATGCTTCGAAATGTTAGTAATCACCTTCATTTATGATATACAGACATTAAGTTCGAATTTGATTTAATTTACAACTTTACAATTTTGTATTTCTCACATATTATATCCCTAAAATGAGTGATTCATCAATCCATGCAGTCGACAATAAAGTTGCTCGCAGGATGTTTATACGTTTACCGAGAGCATAATATTTTATAACTCATTTTATATAATAAATATATTCAGTTTACACACACAGACTCGGCATTCGATAACTCAAACACCTCGCGCCTATTATAATCGTATATTGTCGAATTTAGAAATAAATTCGTAAAAATGAGTTAAAATATACTTTGATATCATACTCTATGATTAAATTCACATTTGACGTATTCTGAACGTATCATGCATGTTTTGAGATGTCACCACTGAAGTTAGTTATGTGTTTAAATAAAAATTGCAGACTTGGCAAAACTAATTATATGTCAAAACATGATAACGTATCCATAAAAATAGTACTTTGATAAATAGGTTAAACCTAAAGATGTAATTTTCGTGAATATTGTATCATGTTCGACTCAGAAATTTATATTTGCGTTATACTTTTAAATGAAAATTTGTTGTCTTAATGTGTTGATTGGCTGTTTCAAAGCAAGAAAAAATCAATATTTACCGACATTTTTTAACCAATTATTCAGAGATAAATATAAGTTACGTTTATTACGGGAATCAGTTCATATATCATAACGCGTGTTCAATTAAAACTTGTCAGTCATTTATTACAAAGGCATACTAACAAAAAGATAGTTCAAATTTAAGGTCTTACGCATCGAATCATTCTTCTGTACTATAAAAAACACATAATCAAAAGCTTAAGATGCAAAAACAATATAATAACACTGTATTCCAGGAAAAAATTTTGAGAAGATATGAGAAAACAATTGATCTATCGGTTTTACAATGAATGGACTTTTTGAACACAAAACTATAGAATTGTAATCGATAATTAGTTGACTATTGTTTAAATATTGTTTTAATAGATTCGAAATAGAAGAATTAACTGATATTTACTGGATAGATCGATTGCAGTATTTCTTCGAACAAGTTATCAATACATATAAAATCATAGAAGAACTTCTGTAAATTTTATGTATGTATTCATTCACTAAAGCAAGCTGTCTGTCTCAAACGCCTGTATTGCCTAAGGATAAGAACAACCTAGAATTGATATTATTGATTCTAATATGCAAAAATGTCTATACTTGTATTGAAGGATAAAAAATAATTATTTTGACAATACTTATACAGTGTGTTGTCCTTTGTTTTTTTTATGCACCCTTCTGTATTTTAAGAGAAATAATAAATTAACTAATTCGACTATAGCCAAAAAAATTGAAAATAAGTATCACCATAAAATATAGGTGTGAATTATTCAACAGGTAAAGATAATTTTAAGTGTATTTGATGCAGATATTTCGTTTTGTTCGCTCAGTTATCAGTCTTTTTGTCTGTATGAACAAATGATATTTTAATATATCATTATTTTTTAATTTCTAATGATCTTATATTATCGTATCATGGCGAAACATTCCATACATATAAGTAGCAAATAATATATATATCACAACTTTGCCCATAATACTCGCTCGTTTTGTCTCGTCCATATTAAAGAAAGACATACAGACGTTTGATGTTTTTATAATATCTAGTTTTGCGTTAAAATTATAAGAAAGAATAATTTCATATTAATGAGATCTAAATGAAACTGGACAATAAAATGTAAAATGCATTTACTATATCATAGCATGTTTCAAAATAATGTGCACAATAACATCGTTTATAAATCAAAAAATATTTTTTAATCAATCCTAAATGATACTCAGTTGATCAGGCCAATAAATAAGATATGATAGAACTCATACAATTTGAATTTTAGGTTTACGGGAATTCGAAGATCGATAAATTTTTAAAGCAGTGATTTCGAGTTTCATAGCGTAACTCATTTCCAGAAAGAATTTTACACGGGTATTTTTACTGAATGCTATATTATAAGCGAATAAATATAAACGCGAGTTAGATAATTCAAGAAAAAATAATGCTTTAGTAATTTATCAATGATATTGAAATATATAAAGACGTATGTTCCTCAAAAATAAAAATCATATGGGTTACTGCTATGTACATGGTTTTTCAATCGGTGACTATTGTATTGCAAGTGTAAAAAGAGAATTTAATTCATTTTGAAGTATGGATAACTTAAATTGTACTCTCTGTTTTCGTCTAGATATTGACGAGTTATATCGACTGTCTGAATAATAATTATACTGTAATTTAATAGCCCATTAATATGATATATAACATGTCGATTGGATACTCCAAAGGAATACTGTAAATCAAAAGATTCAATTTAATTCATAAAAAATTAGCTTATCTCTGTTGTGGTAAAGAGCAACAGCATTTAATATCGTGTATTCTGTACCATTATGGTGAGCTCTTTTGAAAGTATAATGTTTGTCACATTCTTAATTTATATACACATTTCTGAATTATCAAGTACAAGATATCAAAAATGACTATTTTTACCTCAACGTCTAAAAAAATAGTTCAATTTATCTAAATTTCAACTAAAATTAAATTTAATCTCAGATAATGATAAACGACCTAAAAATGAGATAATATGTGTATTATGAAGTTATATTCGCTTGCGGCAATATATTTGAACAAGTGATTAGACTAGATAAAAACCCTGAATATCCAGGATGGTTTGTAATCAGATATGAAATTTGATATTTTTATTTCTCATAGCCTGTTGTAACGAATTCGCTATTTTTTTATCTATTGTTATCATTAAATTCAATGATGTTTCTCGCAAGAAACGGTTTTAAATTTTGTATCAGAAAACAATGAATCTAAACGCTATAAAAAATTATAGTAATTAGCTTTATCATATTTACATTTGAAAAATAGGTGGCTGATTTAATTATTATTGATCATCTAAATGATATTTGTTTTATATATGTTAGATTCACAATAATTAGTGTTCGGTATGGTTTATCAATGTTTTTTAGATCACTCAAAACGATGATAAAATCTTTTACTAATATATATATTTTATATACGATGATCAATGATACACTTCGCTGATCGTATATCTTTTAATAATTAAATTCTGTATACAAAAAATGAAAAAATAACCTAGTTAAATTAATTTATGGATATTATTCAGAGATTGATTTGTTGATATCTGTTCAATAGATGCCATTAAAATATGTCACAATGAGTAGAAATTTATATTTCAGAGAAACAGGGCTCTTGACAAAATAATGAAATATTATGAATCGGCATTCTTAAGACAGATTTTTTAATGAATTTTTTTGTGTGTATCGATGATGTGAAATCATAAGTGGTTTAGATTTAAGCGTCACCATGAGTTTTATTGGTGTTTTATACTTGAAAAAGCATCAAAGATAAAATAAATGATTTTTAACTTATTTTCGACCTTTTTGTCGTTTCATATTTTCCGGTAGTACCACGAAATTTGGGAAGAATATATTTAGAATTTTTGGAAATGTGATGAACGAACAACATGAATTGGAACGTTTTATCGGTTTCACATAAATCTCTTTCGCTATACCTGAGTAAGAATTTTTTTAAGATAATCTTCATTTTGTTAAAACGATAATATAAAATGGAAATCATGATACTATAGACAATACTTACGTTTGATTCCATCAAGTCTCCAATTGGTCACATATTGTTCAAACTTCAAAGCATCATATTTCAAAAAGTTATAAATAAAAGAGATATAATTTAATGGCTCCTTCGATTGAACACATTAAATTAGAAAAGGTATTGTTATAAAATAGCCTATACAGTCTGTTGGTGAATTATTGCTTGAAAATATTATTTTTCAAAACTGATTGTGGCTTGATTATATTGTACTGTTTGCTATTCTAAAGCTGGAATAACTGTATAAATACACCTCTGTGGATATCTAAAAATCATGTATCGCTTAGATATTTGTTTTTGTCGAAAAAAGAGTAGACATAACCTCGTCACCCATCGTAATATTAAATTTTCAAATTGATAAACCTTATCAAATTTTTAATAATTAATGAACAATCTATTTAAAAGGGGTTAAAATTTTATCTTTCAAGGATGATCAATCATTTTATCTATTCACCGTCAAATAGAATGAAATTCATTATTTTCTTGTCCATTGATTTCGATAACTCAAATCAGAAAATATGGGAATTTAAGTTAAAAAATTACAAATGGCTTTTAAATATTAAAAATGACAATAAACATAATTTTTAATTAAAATGTTTTAATAAATAATAAATGTAAATGAAATGTCCATTAATGTTTAAAAATATATACATGCAGAAATGAGAATTTTCATGCTGATTTTTGGCCTATTTTTATGCTCCAAGAATCATAATTTATGTAAACAATCTCTGAAAGCACTAATATGATATTTGTGATCCACAGACTAAAAATAGTCCACAAATATACAAATCAAAGAAGATTTCTAATAGTCATTGTATCAGAAAACAATGAATCTAAACGCTATAAAAAATTATAGTAATTAGCTTTATCATATTTACATTTGAAAAATAGGTGGCTGATTTAATTATTATTGATCATCTAAATGATATTTGTTTTATATATGTTAGATTCACAATAATTAGTGTTCGGTATGGTTTATCAATGTTTTTTAGATCACTCAAAACGATGATAAAATCTTTTACTAATATATATATTTTATATACGATGATCAATGATACACTTCGCTGATCGTATATCTTTTAATAATTAAATTCTGTATACAAAAAATGAAAAAATAACCTAGTTAAATTAATTTATGGATATTATTCAGAGATTGATTTGTTGATATCTGTTCAATAGATGCCATTAAAATATGTCACAATGAGTAGAAATTTATATTTCAGAGAAACAGGGCTCTTGACAAAATAATGAAATATTATGAATCGGCATTCTTAAGACAGATTTTTTAATGAATTTTTTTGTGTGTATCGATGATGTGAAATCATAAGTGGTTTAGATTTAAGCGTCACCATGAGTTTTATTGGTGTTTTATACTTGAAAAAGCATCAAAGATAAAATAAATGATTTTTAACTTATTTTCGACCTTTTTGTCGTTTCATATTTTCCGGTAGTACCACGAAATTTGGGAAGAATATATTTAGAATTTTTGGAAATGTGATGAACGAACAACATGAATTGGAACGTTTTATCGGTTTCACATAAATCTCTTTCGCTATACCTGAGTAAGAATTTTTTTAAGATAATCTTCATTTTGTTAAAACGATAATATAAAATGGAAATCATGATACTATAGACAATACTTACGTTTGATTCCATCAAGTCTCCAATTGGTCACATATTGTTCAAACTTCAAAGCATCATATTTCAAAAAGTTATAAATAAAAGAGATATAATTTAATGGCTCCTTCGATTGAACACATTAAATTAGAAAAGGTATTGTTATAAAATAGCCTATACAGTCTGTTGGTGAATTATTGCTTGAAAATATTATTTTTCAAAACTGATTGTGGCTTGATTATATTGTACTGTTTGCTATTCTAAAGCTGGAATAACTGTATAAATACACCTCTGTGGATATCTAAAAATCATGTATCGCTTAGATATTTGTTTTTGTCGAAAAAAGAGTAGACATAACCTCGTCACCCATCGTAATATTAAATTTTCAAATTGATAAACCTTATCAAATTTTTAATAATTAATGAACAATCTATTTAAAAGGGGTTAAAATTTTATCTTTCAAGGATGATCAATCATTTTATCTATTCACCGTCAAATAGAATGAAATTCATTATTTTCTTGTCCATTGATTTCGATAACTCAAATCAGAAAATATGGGAATTTAAGTTAAAAAATTACAAATGGCTTTTAAATATTAAAAATGACAATACCACATAATTTTTAATTAAAATGTTTTAATAAATAATAAATGTAAATGAAATGTCCATTAATGTTTAAAAATATATACATGCAGAAATGAGAATTTTCATGCTGATTTTTGGCCTATTTTTATGCTCCAAGAATCATAATTTATGTAAACAATCTCTGAAAGCACTAATATGATATTTGTGATCCACAGACTAAAAATAGTCCACAAATATACAAATCAAAGAAGATTTCTAATAGTCATTAAAAGTGGGAATAAATTAATCAATAGTATTCATAAGAAAGATTAAAAATTTTAATGCGACAATATTGAAAGGCTTGACGAAAAAAAGTAATATATTTAGCCGTTAATAATATATAGAAACACTAAACTTATTAAATAATATATATTCAGCATTATTATTTAGGGTTGGAAACATTACAAAAAGAACATTTCTCGTATAGTTATCTTTGTTCATAATAAATTAATTATTTAGTAGATATCTGAAAATGATTCAAACAGACTAAAATCACATTATTACAAACATTCAGCTAAAGAAATACGGAAGGATTGAATGGGAATTGAAACACCTCTAGCTGTAATACGAATTGTACAATGATTTTTGTTATATTTCATTCCTATTGTTCTTATTCGCAGAAAAATATCCATTTAATTCAAATATTTGTTTGTGGCACGAGAAATAAATATCTATTGATAATTTATATTATTTATTTAAATAAGTGAGATTTAAACAATTCGGTTTTATTCTGTTGGACCTGTTTTGATTTTAACTCTTTATATGTAATGGAACCAGGAACTGATGTAGATATAAATGAAAACCAAAAGGTTATTGAAAGTTATATAGAAAACGTACAATCTATATATATTGAAGTCCGTATGCATGAGGTAAGAAGTTTTATGAATCACTTCTGGGTTAATGATGAACAAGAGGTAGATAATGTATTTTTGAGACATTTTCCAGAGCCACTTTATGATGAGTTCTGTTCGATGAACAAAGATACAGCAAATCGATATTTGTATCAGGTGTATGGACCTCTATTCTTTAAAGTCTTTACCTT
>JWZT01004233.1:22097-33648 GCA_000827895.1 Thelohanellus kitauei
GTTTAAAAAATTGGTTAACATAAACAGGAACTGTATGGATAGAAAATTAAAATATTTAAAGTTCGGCATGCATTTACACCATGAAAAATAGTTACAATTTTTTTGAATAAATGCCTTAACATACATAACATTCTTAAAGATTACACTCTAGACTAGTTCAATATAAAACTACATCTATTAGTTTAACTGTTATTTGTTTCTTTTGTTGTTCTCTAGAAATTCCTTGTTACATCTCCCTTTATTCATCTGTACAACCCGCTTCTTTCGATGAAAAACCAGATAAAAGTAACTTTTTTTCATATTGTACATGCATGCTGAACACCATACTTTTTCATTTTCGTCGATACAGTTATTTTTTATGTTCAAAAATTTATTTTACAAAAAGTGACGCTGTTGGTCGTCATTGGTGCCGTTATTAGTAGCGAACCTGGTAGACTGTTTAATCTTTTTTTTGTTCTTGCGAATGACTTTCATTCAAAAAGAATTTTTTTTTTGTATCTGACAATTTATAAATCAACGCAAAATTGTTTAACCAAAAAAGGACCGGATTGAAAAATATAAAAGGTATGACTGCATCTCCCTTAAAGTAAATTCGTTGGATTATATAGCTGTTAACTAATGAGATATAGATATTAACGTGGCAAGCACTAAAATCGACACAGACCCAATACACGAGGAATATTCATGAGTAAATTTATGATTGTAGAAATACAATAACGAATCCAACCATAAACAATCCTACGAACAGTGATAATATCTACTGCTAGACTTTTGGATGCCAGAAATATCTAAAAATAGAAATTTATTTCGGAACGAATATGGAACACTTTATTAAGCATATCGTCAATATTCGTATGGTAATACTGCGCATATTCTAAGCGTGTGTAATATTTGATTCTGCATAGGCTGGCAATTATATTCTGATGGTTCAAATATAAAGAATATCTAAGTGTCTGCCTACGAGTAAAAAAAATTAATCGTGTACGTTCGTTAATAATTTCGTAAATTAGAATGGTGTTTCTAACAACCGCATTAACGAATTGTTATTAGCCTTTATTACAAAGATTAATATGTTTATAATAGGTTAATAACAGTGTTATGTTACGTTGATGACAGATTATAATTGATTCGTTAATTCGAAAACACACGAGTTTTAATTGCTTATATCTGTAGAGTAGTAGATCATCTTCTAAGCTCTCAAAAACTGAATTTAAAACATCAGATTGTTTTAGTTTGATAAGGAGGGGAGGATCTGTTTTGATGATTTACTCTTTGAAAGCAATGTGGATTACTACATCATATTTTATAACGAATATGGTATGTAATTAGAGTGTAACTTTCTGATATGTGTGATGTTCTTGTTAAACAGTTGCAGCAATCAATTGATCGATTCACCAGTAGTTAACCATCTTTGTTTAGACGCAAGACAGCTGAAGCATATCCAGGTTCGTTTATGCTCGGTTTACGGCGACATGATTGTCTGAAATCTACCAACGCTTGTTCGCAAGTCAGGAGGTTGACAGACAGATAGACTTTATTTTGATTATAAAGAAAGTTTTATACTGAGCACTCAATTGGTATAAACCTATCAACTTTGTGTATACTACTCACGAGCTCCTAAGAATATATTCGTTCGTCGTGAGGTAACACAATACCGTCTTAGTTTCAATCATAATATCATACAGAGTAAAGTTCGATAACGTCATTGTCACATCAAGTTAACCAAAATTATGGGAGTTTAATTTGGAGAGTAAAATTTAAATGCAGTATAACATAAAAGTGTGTAATTTTAATGATATTTGTCAAAAAATCTAGTTTTCGAAGCGACATTGATAGATATCGTAGAGCCTCTTGTAGCCATCATTTTCAGTCTTGCTGCATAATACGGCTTCTAACCATCTTGATATTTGTCAATACGTCGACAGCTTAATGCGCAAGGATATCTTTTGTATTTTTTTAATAAATATTGAAAATTGTAACTCAATAGGATTTATTTGTAATGAATATATTAGTTAGAATGCCACTTCCGGATTGAATCATTGGTTATAACTTTACATAATAGTCTGAAAATTATCTCACCGTTCTTAATTCAAATACACATCGTAGCTAAATCGAATTACAAAACGTGTAATTTTAAATTCTAAATTCTTTCATTTATTATATAGAAAGTATTTTTGTAAATTCAGATATAGTCTGGAATTTTCATTCAGTTTCATTTTCTCTCTACTCATTCAGCACATATTAATCTAATTCCTGATAATCTGTTTATTCTTATTCAAAAAATCAAAGTATTTCTTGACCATTTCCATAACTGACATTGTACATGAAAATCTGATATTTACTCATTTTATAACGAGCCACTGTTTTAAGGGATATCATGCAATTATTTAATATGTTTGCAGAATATTTGGATCTACCTTTATTTTATATACTTTAACATTCTGCAGAAAGAGAGACTGATGTATGAAATGGGACCAATTCAAAAAATGTTTTCGTAACTAACCCTCTATTTGTGACCGAAATCTTTTTAATCAGCGTGATAAACTTCAAAGATAGAATTGATAGAACTGAAAAGAGGTAAACTATATTTCATACTACACTGCATTCGAAATACATCAAAAAAAACCATTTTATTCCAACTGTGATCTGTTTAACACAGTAATAAACGGTGAAAAATATCTTCAGACGTTTCTACTGATTTACACACGCTGTTGAAGAGATGCCATATAGTTTTAAAAAATTGAATCAAGTTACGTCATTTGCCACTCGAGTTTTACCAATCCAGCATTTAATGATACCGATAAAATGAAACTTATTTCTGGGCATTTCAATTTTTGCCTTTGACATGGTGTTAGCAACTGTTTTTTTACAGACTCTCAACATGGGTCTCATATTAAATATCGGCGAATAAGAAACCTCTCTACGGTCACTAATTTATATCCGTAATAAATTTACAATTTCATGTTTTTCCAAGAATCTGGAAACTGCGAATTTATGATACATAACGTGTACAATAATTATTTATGTAATTTATTCACTGAGACCAACGTAATAAGAGTAAGACTAACCTGCTCAATATTTAAATGAAGCAAATATATATTCAGAAAGAAATAAAAACGTTAAAAAATGAAATAAATAATGGAAACTCTGAATGGCATGCGTTGATAAAATGTATGAGGGTAGTTTCCAATGATTTTCCACATGGGAAATATAAATACAAGGCTGTATCATATCATCCCATTGGATACTCATATGTACCCTATTCTTAAAGTGGAGCATGCGAATCGGGTTTAGTGTTTGGTTTTGTTTAATCGCCGAAACAAAAGATTCTGGGTGAATTCACGATAGAGCCTAATACATTTGTATTCTATTTTATTTTACGTCCTTTTGATCAATTACAATCATTAATAAATGTTAGCGTTCATCATCTTTAAATGAGTAATTATAATCATTGGCTAAAGAAATGTGATTTCATCATAGGTACTAGAACAAGTATGAATGAGCTATCAGAATTCTGAAAAACGTAGATTAAACTGAGAAGAATGTTAGAGAAGTGTATCAGTCAAAAAATATCCTTTAAATTCACCTAAGCAATACGCAGTATTAATTTTTGAGGATAAAAAACAACAAAGGAACTTATGGCTAAATTAAAAATATCATTCCAAATTCTATTGCAAATAGATTAATAAATGTTTATTTCAAGTGTGTTAAAACGTCTTCGATTCATATTCTAGTAATCCAACATATCTCGAATTCTTTCTCAAAAGAGACAATATAAAATATAAATCTACAGCAATTAAGAAAATTTATTTTAATTCAATATTTCCTGAGAGTCACCAATTAACTCATACGTTGTCATGTTAAAACTCAACGAATATCTAAAGGTTATAATCTCCTTTTGATTTATTATAAGTTCCAAGAAAGATCTGGTTGGAATCTTCGACGAAAAAACATTTCTGACTCCAATTCATTATCTGCAAATTTAAATGCGCTCGATAAAAATATTGATGATTTTCTATATCGGATAGATCGATTTAACACGAATATGATCGTAGTTAATGATTTCTGATCGGGCATATACAAGAAGTTCGAAAAAAATGAGAAGATGAATGAGGAACTAGGAATGTTAAAACGGATTCGTGAATAAGTATGCGGAAATTAAACAATTATTCCACGATCGTCCGCTTTCGCAATAAATATTCGATTTTGAAATCGGATACTAGAAAACGTTCCCGAATATATTGTTTTCTTTTTATCTATTGCTAATTCTACACGTTATATCGACATTTTTTCTTTGTTTGTATTGCATACAGGCGCATTTTATTGGGTCAAAGCAACTAAACTGTATTAAATATTTGGCCTTATTTTAAACCATAATGTTTCGTCTTACTAAAACATGATTCCACGATATTAAATCTGCCAAATCAAGAACAGTTAACAAATGGAATATAATAAGATTCTATTAAATTTCCTCATTTTTTTTGAAACAATCAGATTCTAAAATGACATAAATCTACTAACGTACTGATGAAAGGAATAGTGCTACATGTGTGATAAGAAATATTTCTCTTTGAGCTCAAAGAATATAATATTTAAATTCACTACTTTCGATATACGATAATGTAGCCCTTTGTACGTTACTTCGATCAAATGCAGCAATATCTTTGTGGTGAGAACATTTGTAACGACTGAATAACTTTAAGATTTTGATTCAAATCAAAGTAAAGAAAATAAATAGAGAATAAAAAATAAAAATTAAGTACTGAATATAATACGAATAATGTAGACATGAATATAAGCCTATTTGTCTAAGACACAAGTAAAGACGTCAAAATGGCTCTTTTGATGCATGAGAGATCTTTTAAAATTAAAAATATGTAAACTGGGTCCGAAATACAAATGCTGTTATGAAAGAATGTAAATGATGTTTACATTATTTCTGATAATTGTTTGTTGGCAACAATTTAATACAAAAACTACCCATGAAGAGCTTCCCTTAAAAAAATTGAATCTATGGCAAGATTTTCATAATGAGATATATCGAATGAGTGGTTCATTATGTAAGAGGAAACGGATAACTTGTTATATTCTTCATTAACAATCATTTCGCTTGTTGATTGTTGTGACTCCATAGCTTTGAAGAATGCTGTCAAAGCTGCAAACGCTCAATAGAGAATATAATGTGGAAGTGTGGTATACCTAACAAGATACAATAAATTTAACGTTAGGATTTTGAATAGATATTGACGACCCAGCTCGTGTTAATAATGTTAAAATGAAATACAAAAAATACGCCATAACTCAGTATACAATTATTTAAAGAAGAATGTAATTTAATATTTAAGACATACTACGAGCATATGTTAACAATTAAAACGGGAATTGTGGAAATTCCTTGTGATCGCTCGTTAAGAGGTTAGAATCAAGGAATATTTAGAGATATCTATGAATTAATGCTTCCTTGGTCGAAGGATTGAGAATTCAACACGATATGATCTCAAGCGCTGCATATAACTAAATTCAACCACGCCACTTTCAATTTTTTTTATTAACGAATAAAATATAATAACAAAATTCGTATTGGAATTTAGCCTTTGAGAAAACAACGAGACCATGCCTAACGCATTTTTAATGATTAAGTAAGGTGTTTTGTCATATCCATGAATCTATTGTCTACTGGCCGCTAATATCCGGCTATGAGTATGTACCAGCATGACATACTTATACATATATCGCCCTTAGTGGCGAAAAACGCCCTTGGCTTACACGTTCGTGCCACTCTCCCCCTAACTGACACAGTCTCAGAAGAACAAAATAATAATTTCATTGACTTTGGTGACACTCGTGGGAGTTAACTTAGCAGCCATCGCAGATGTTTAGAGGTTTCTTTTATGACATCTATTATAGTCCCCTTCAGGAGTACTCGCTAGGTTCACTTATCTCTTTTTGTATTTTTTTTATAATTCAGCTATATATTTATTGTATGAATTTCTCTTCTTGGTTCTTGGCTAGATCCAGTATATTTATCGATTTTAGCGCCGAATTTCTACATCCTTCCATCAGTAAGACCTGAACTAGCCACATACAGCATTTAGAGCGCGTCTGTGAGTGATATTCTGTTGCGGTTGTCGATTGAGCGGTTTCATGAGGTCGTGATCAAGTTTTATAATTTATAATGAAGTGAGCCCGAAACACGACCTCGGACCTCAACTTACAGTGGTTAAATCTATTCGAGCTAGAGTTGACTCATATCATTTTTGGGAAACTTGTAAGGTCTGGTTGCGACTATATTCCAAATGGTGTGCGATTTTCAGCCGAAATCGAATCCTTCCATTCAAGATTCAATCTTTATCCTCATTGAGCATCCATAGTTCCTCTAGTTTATAGGCTGAAGGTAACTCATATAATGTTTAGCGAATTGGACGATCCTTACGCTCGCAGGGTAGCTTCATACCGATTTAGAATAATAGGCCCATATATTGACCTTGCACGAGATTTCTGCATCTGTATGACTGTTCTTATGTGCCAACTCACGCCCCCATTCAGCCATAGCTGGTTCTATTTCCTATCAAGAATATACGGATATATCGCAGCAGTTGATCTGTTTCTAAATGTTAGTAAAGACTGACTTGGGCACCAAAGTGAATACGTCGAAACAATGAGAGTGTCAAAATACCCTGAAGGCGAGCTGGGCATCAAGATCCACATTGCTGCCTATGCTTTATCTGGCTCGCAAGATCGAGACGACCAATAACACCAGCAGCTCCTCGTGACACCATTAGAAGAGTCGGCTTCCAGGGTACTTGCCATCGCCTAAAGTTGGAAAATTAGTTCTAGGCTGATTTGTGATAACAACCAGTTTTATCACTATCAGATATTTTTTACGTTTGGAAATAAAGAAGGCTGTCAAATGCAGGAGAATTATTTGTTTCGATAAAACGCCAGAATATGAATACCCGTTTAGTCAGAATATATTCAAGAGAAATAAATGCGTGTGTGAGTTTCTTCATTTTTTGGAAGGTCAACGTTTCACAGACTTTTCTAACCATCATTTTTATTAAACAAAAACAACACTCTAACCTTTTATAACTGCCACTGTCCAACACATTATTTTTCAGAAGTCCAGAAACTTAATTCGATATAGTCAATCAACGGGATCCACGTAAATCAGGGTTTGACCGTAAATAAATGCCACTCAGCTCACAATAAAACAGAATTTAAGTGAGAGCGTAAAGATAACAATCTTACATAGACAGACTTCACTTGTGTCTGGAGTATACGGCACAATACCGGAAATTGAAGAATAATCGAATGCTGTTTAGATTTTTACATATATCGCGGCTAGTTGTTAAATTCATGTTTTAGTTATAGTTAAGGTGATAAACGTATTGCAAACCGTAAAGTTACAAGATTGTCGCCACCCAACAAAATAGGGAATAAAAAAACGAAGATATACGAGTGCTTATGATTGTGTTAATTGCCTGATGGTAAACACCCAATTTTAGGATTACTAATGTAATTATCCATTAGATATATTTTATTTTCATCTCAGGATAATATGTCATCATAAATCATCCCTTTTATTTTTATCTCATAATTATTATCTAAGGAGTACTTTTTAACAATAATGTGTTTGGTGAAACGTGTTAATGAAGTCAGCCCTGTCGTTGTTATAATTTATTATCTTATAATGACAATCCAGAGGGGCGGTATCAAAATAAATAATGCTGCTTATTATCTTGATTGCATTATAATAAATACAATGGTATAGAAATTATCTAACATAAATATTTTGGAGATTAATAAGAGATTGCGTAGTAGTATTGTAAGAATACATTACATTTTTACTGGTTGTCAATACATTGTCTATCAATATTGTATTAACAACTGTACCATCCTTATTTATCAGTATTTCTCAATAAAAATTATGAAAATCACGAAAATCTTCATATAATGACCATTTCGAGATGATTTCTAACAGCATTTAGGGAGTGAATCATCAACGTATATCATCCATTAATAAACATAAGCATTTTTAAACATAATTCTAAACAAATGTGTATTCTGTTGTAAATTTTCGACGTCATTTACCCTACAAGTATCGCAGCATCCGATTTTCATCTGAGTATAAATTTTTTAACTAATATAGACTACTAGACTTTGTGAAATCAGATTTAATCGTTCCCTTTATGTCAGATCCACAAATGATTAACATCATATAGGTGTGGAGTAGTTATAATAACAAAATATTGCGTAATTACAAAGTATTAACGATGTCATAAACTCATCTCGCCACAAACATTACGCCGCTTGCAATCACTGTCTTGAATGTCATTTCATAAAATGATTGGCTGTGAAGTCATTTTACATATGCTTCTGATCGTTGTTTTAATGATCAATGTTGACATAGCTGAAACAGAGCACAGAAGCCTTTTGCCTCAAAAATCCGAAATAGTAATGTTTCTTTGAACTAGAACGCTTTCGATGTCGACAATGACAATTTCATGTCTGTTACAAATGAAAATCGGATAGATTTCACAATTTTCTATACGAGAGAAGACCAGAGCACACGAACAGGGTCAATTTATAGGTACAATAAAAACTCATGACACTTTGTTGCGGTTTCTTTCCCCATTGATGGAATGAATGTCAAAAGTTTAGACCAAATACATGTCAATGGATATTATATGTGGGTTGTTTCCAAACTTTACAAAAAAGCATTTTATATAGACGAAAATTTGGCAATCCGTAGCGCAGAATCATTGGAAGATAACACTGAATATATGGTCCATCCTAGTAACACTGCTATGGTTATGAAGTATACCATCGATGGGGTAAGTCATTTTTACATATAATTAACATCACTCATAGATTTTTCAAATACTTTTTTTTAATCTCATTAAAAGCAGTATTGTCTGACTGTGTACAATGATTTTACTATTTATTTCCATCATCCATTTAATTTTCAACCTAATATTCTAAACTTTATTCTTCCACTATATTTGATATTATTATTATTTGAATCAAAATGATAACAATTTAATTAGTTTTTCCCAATTTCATGATTTTATGTTTGGAATACATACCCCTTCAATATATATATATAAGCAGGTATAGTCTCTTTTCTCTGTGAATATTTGTAAAAATGTTTATTTTTTTGTTTCTCGTTATATAATCGATTCTATGACTTCACAATGTTACAGATTATAAATGAATAAAATTTGATGATTTTTATATGAATAAACTATCTATAACGCCCATTTATTCGCCGATCGAATGAGTAATTACTGAAGATTTTTAATGTACTTAGTAATGTTGAATATATACCGTGATATATATTTAAAGATGCGTTTATTGATAATAGTAAATACTTTCAAACATTTTTTAACCCTTCAATAGATTTATTTCATCTAGAATATATGTACAACAGTTCCTTTTTCCGAATTTGCTTTTCAAATAATGGTGTGATGACGTAATCTAAAACTGGTTGTAGCTATTTATTATGACACGGAATATTTAATTATTATTTACATATTCTATAAAGTATAGGATCAACTTGATTTCTCTACTATTAACATATTAAATAAAACGCAACTTGCCTTTATTTGTTCGCTATTGAACATTTTTTGTGGTAATCACGTATCGCCACTTTTTCATTTAATAAACTGTTCTACATATTGGATATCTATAAAACCTCTGAAATCTCTGATGGATGAGTAGACATCTACCAATTAATGCGTCTGAGTTTATAAATAAAAACAATACCTAGATATTAAATTGTTCAATGGGCCTCTTGTATTTTATCTTCAATCAGGATTTTACATTGGTAAAAAATATCATACACAATATATGCAACGTGCACATATGAGTGTGATCCTCACTAGTTTAAAATGATCATTGTTTGAATAAACAGCCCTTAATGATGCAAGTTAAGCTTTTGTTTGAAAAAATCCAGTAATAATTTTAAAATTGACATTAAAGAACACGATGATTTCGTTTCACAAACAACAGCGACGAATATATTTAAATGGTTAGCTACTTTAATTTGATAAATGTAAGATTAGGGATAATGAACAATCGAACTTTATCGAATACGGACCTGTGATGTTTTTATTCTGAATATTTGCCATTCTATAATTGATATGATACATAATAACAAGTGGGCACAATGCGAACATCAGCTGAGCGTACCAGACCAAGAGTATAAAAATGAATAATTTGAGAAATCTTTTGGATAAACCCTGAGATATCCTTTTTAATTAAATGAAAATCAATATCGACTCATAGAGTATCGCTTATATATTTTTATTCATGGGTACGAAGTTTATGTATTTATCGCGGAGTATCTGTTGCGTTGCAGAATTTTTTTTTTAATAATCGATTGATTTCGTGTTACTTTTTAATCAAGATATATAATTGATTTTTATAAAAGAATGGTCTCAAAATTGGGTATGTCAGAAAATATCATGGATATAAAAAAAGGAGTTTTAGTTTCCAAAAAATGGATTTGTGAGAAATTCTATGATATTAGCATTTTTGAAACCGGTAGATACGTTTATATATCTCCTGACAATACGTAATAATATTTTGAGACCGAGATTTAACGATTTTGATGATACCGACGAGTCAATAAAATTCACGAAACCCGGAGTTTCAGATTTCAGAAATGATAAGTATCACATCTTGTTGATTGAGTCGAGTGAAGTTTGCATATATTAACTAAAGTCTACAAAAAATTTGGATATCTCTGTCTATGACGTTAAAACAAAGCTACCAACAAACTCGTTTTTATTCGGCACTTTTACAAATTAAAGTCTAATTATGATTACATTAGGAAGTGAAAATGTTTAAAGTCGTTGAAAATGAATTCTACCTAATTTTGGTTCACAACGACAAAATGTCATGTCTATGGGTGTCTACAGAAACACGTTTTAAGTTAGGGCGAACTATATGCACAAACAATGCATCTGAGTTTATGGTGCAATCTTATTTACACTTTGACAAAAAACTACGAAATCAAATATTTTTGAATTATCCGAACCAAGAATACAAACAGCAAACACTAAGAAGCTCAAATAAAGGTCGTGTGTGGTACGAAATGAAGTTCCGAAACCCCAACGATTCGCAATATAGCATCCCAGTGCTTTTCAAATTCGGTCTATATGATCGTCGCGACGTTATGAAGAATTTTTTTGAGATTGATATCCAATATACTGAATCAGCAAATGGGCGAATACCGTTTATTACATATGACAACGGTATGTCGTGGATAGCTACTCCAATAACGAATTCCAGATTGGTAATGCTCAACGACGGCATGGTTTTAGTATCTGTGCACACTGACACAAATGAAATAAATTATAACGTCGATAAGGGTAAAAACACATGGTTTCGTGCAAAATTGTTCGAAAATCAACCGCGAGTTCTTTATATTTGAAGATTTCTGGACGCGGCTTCAAAGGCGTTATTTATCACGATAGATGTAGCAACGAATAATTTATTTTCAAGCATAGATTTCTCTCGATTTTTCGGTTTTTATTAAAATAATATA
>JWZT01004233.1:36926-50687 GCA_000827895.1 Thelohanellus kitauei
TACACCATTTTTCATTCCGAATGGCCGACTTTCCGATGAGGACCTTCAAAGGTTCCGAAGCTGTATTTATAAGTAAATTGATATTTATATGGATTCTACCTTTAAGGGACGTGATAATATTCATTCAGATTTAAGAGTGGAATATGTGCTGTCGTTTACAGAGATTATATTCTGCCTAACAGATAAGTATCTTCCTAAAATTTACTTATTCTAATAAAGTACACATCGGAATCTTTGAATGTCATCATCGGAATTTCGGCCATTTTGGATGAAAAATGGTGTATTATTGTTATCTCATAGATCGATACCCTTATTTTATCTCGTTATGAATCAAAGTTGATTAACAGAATGGCAATATATTCAGATTCTCATGAAGCTGATAAAACCAGAATGAAATTTGTCAGCCTAGTTTTTGTTAATGACTACTAACCTTACAGATTGATTTTGCGAAACACAGTAATATAGTTCCAAATGCATGCAAGACATTTTTGATATTAAATAACGCTATTTTATGACATTTTAATGGACATCTGAATAAAATAAATTTTAATTGTTGCCATATGCCTAAGTTACACATCACCGAGTAGTCGGCGAAAAGCTACAAAGTATCTTAAAGTATTTTTATGTGGACAATTTGGTTCGCATAATTTATAACTTAATAAAAAGCATCAGATGTAAAAGGAGAAGTATTAAACTTCAGATTGTTGAGATGGCGGCATGACAATATAATGTAGAATGATAAGCCTTATATCACAATAAGAGAATCAACAGGTATACTTGACTGTTAAAAACAGACATTCTAGTTTGATTATATGCTAATTTATGTACGGTACAATGTTATTTTGTTGATTTTTTTGTTTCCTTTAGCGAATTTCTAACGAAATAATCGATTATCTAATCAACAAAAAGAAGATCTACCAAAGAACGCATATCAAATGATTTTACTGATTATACTTTCAAAAAACATTGGTTTTATCAATCTAAACGTATATTCGTAGAGGTAGAAAGTGAACATGCGTATTTGCAGGATAAGTTATAAATATAGTTTTCAAACGTAATACTCGTATAAAAGCACAAAATATAAATTAGCAACATTATGTTTAAGGCAGTTTAATCATAAATTTATTTGATCCATACATTTCATCATATGTGTTATAAGTCATAATAAATCCACGTTTTTCGATGTTCATAATAACTTTCTATCAATCAATTACAACTCGAACATGCTGGTCTAGGATAATCACACTGTTTCATTAGCATCTCTAATTTCAAAATACCCATGAGACGCAGCATTATCATATTGATAAAATGCAGCTGTTAATTAAACAAATTGTGTATTTCCTTAAAATAAGAAGTAAATCGATAGAGGATTCGTTCAGATATATGCGTGTCTGAAAAAAATCACTAATTAATCACTGGCAATTCATCCAATTCTCGAAAATTAAGTGTTTAAGAATCAACGGTTTGTTTCAGCTATCAAACACTCTCATAAACATGACATGACATTATTTATATTCTTCTTGACAGCTTTCAAACATCAAAAAATTCATACAATTTCTATAAACATTTCTAGCTAAATATAAACCTGCGCATAGGTTCTGTATTGTTAGCATAATTTTTTAAATCATAACCAATATTCATATTTGCCATCGCTAAATCATAAACCCTTTTCGATTTCAAAATCATGTCTAAAAACGGCAAAATGAACAATACCTAATACATCTCAATAATAATCAATCCACGATTCACATAGTGTAAATGATTACCATAAAATTGATAAGAATAACAGAAAGCGGAAAGTCAAAGTGATATATTTTTAGATCAACCATTCCGCAGAAGTTAAAAACATAATCCCCAAATCCTGTTCCACGCATCGACCACTGATAGATATCTTGAATGAAATTCATCAAATGAGGCGGTGTGATGAATATAAATGGATATATCTACATATTATCGATCTAGTCATCATAATTGTTAACAGGAATAACATTTCACACTTTGAAGAATTTTTTGAACTAATTATCCTTACTTTGTTTTATAGAATTCAAGACCTCTATCACAATGTTGCATATAAACCGTTCAACTCTTTAGATGGTAATATCAAGTGATTCAAAAAATTATTAGCTTTTGTCTGATATATTTAGTATTATTATGTTCCCTACATCTAATATATTTGGAGTATTGGATCACGAATGTGACAAACCGAAACTAACATCACGGCGCTGAATCCACAGATAAACTTTGACACTGATCTCTAATTCAAAATTAGTGTGGATTTTTTTATGGGCTTGATATTAACAATCATTGTCAAGATATCGATGTTGTCGTATAGATTCTGAAGTTAACTTATTGAAACTAAGTTTGTCGATAGCGATTCTATGAGTTAGCTAGGTAAACCGTTTAGTTGATTGGCTTAGTGTACTCTAAAACTAATTTTTTTTTATTTTGTAATATATCATTTCATATTCTAGTTCGAACACCCCCGTATCATTTGTGATACAAATATTTTGTTTTGCCACGATTTTGACTGAGGATGTCAGGTACAATTTTGAGTATATTGTTAACTGAAGGAATGTAATTAGAATCGATAATTTTGAAAATAGAAGTAACTTGTCAGAGTTAAGAAAGAAAACGAGTCAATATTTTTATGTTTATTATATTTAAAATTATTATAAACTGAGGTAATAAGTTTATTTATCTCATTTCACTGATTTGCATATTTTGATTCCTCTCGATTTTTTAACCAAAACCATTCCTTATTTGATTCACAAATAATGATTACATATTACTTCTTTTTGCCTAAATTAGGTATGTAAAAAACGTCCAGAGATCGCCGCATGGAGTTATCATAAATCATCGTCAGAATCCAAGTTGTTGTCAACTAACTTATGACTATTTGCGATTAATACAGAGTAAATCCTGTCTGTTTTTCATTTTTTATGGACATGATTTCAGAAAAAGGGAAAATATATAGAAATAAAAATTGTTGGTAAATATACTCAAAACCATTGATTTGTTCTAAGAAAGGTATGATACTTGAGATTCACATTCCATTTCCACAGTAATAAACGTTTCATAGAGCTTTGCAAATCAATATGTTCAGTTTTGTGTTCTTTTATTTTTGTAAATTAACTATTCTGATTTTAAATATTGTCTAAAATCTAATCCCGCTGCACTGAATATACGACTCGATATCAAGATATAAATATTAAATTTTCTCCATAATTTCTTTCTTTTCGTTAATGCTAATGCAATTATTAATTTTGGATATGATCCTTTATTCTGAGCGTGGCCATTGACAAGAGAACGAAAAAATTGCAATATTCAAAAGTATCTATCGTTATCAAAATTCATAGAAAATTGTTTTTTGTCTGAAAATTAGACAGGTTTCTATATATAAAGAAATATATTATAGCGTACATACAACCCCGTACCCGTCTATTTTAAAATACGTCTGGCATTTTTTTTAATTTAGAATATAGTGCGTATCTCTCGATTTATCAAATTATTTGTAATTAATGAGATAAAAAACTTAGAATTAGGTCTGTAAAACTTAAAATTAAAATTGGTTTGATTATTTCTTTGAATTATAGACATTGATATATTGAAAAACAAGTCATTTAAGCGTTCAGAACATTTTAAGATTAAACCAAAATGGAAAATATGATGAGTGGAATGCAAAAGAGTGGCTGGGTTTTACTGCAGGGGTTTTATAGATGTCACTTCAACTTAATGAAAAAGATTACGTAATTTATCATCGAATATGATAAAATTACTGGTTTCATAGATCATGATATCATATTTCGATGTCAGGATACCTTTAATAGAATCCTTCTGAAAATGTTTTAATAAATGCACCTATGGAGCTGATAACAAATAAATTCGCGAAATTTCGACAAACAAACGATTTGCTATATTCCGCATTCTATTAGAGTATATCCAACCGGTATATTTGTTTCGCTAGAGACCGCGATAAAAATTAATTACATAGCGCTGTAAAATGCAACTCGACGGAGCAATTAATAATTTTTCTATTTTTAGAAGCCATAAAGTGCATCAGGCAACTATGGCGATAACTTGATATCTAATCTGAACTGGTTAGTAGTTTAGAACATGGAGAGAACTCGCAAATTTGTTAATGCCCTTGAAATAGGCAATGATAGGACAATATAAAACCACTTTCATGTGTATAAATGAAATAAGGAAGTCTCTTCGAATGATAGAATTCAAGGATCTAGGATAGTAAATAGTTGACAATATTAATAATAATACTTTGGTAAAATCTAAATGTTTTTAATAAAAATGTTTGAGTGCTTTTATGCCGAATAACCATTTAATTGGATAATTTGCTCTCAAGTAGTTTTATATGTAGATTTCCTTATTGAGTGATTATTTTTGGACGTTTCAACTTTATTTACAAAAAATGATCTAAGCGAGTAAATTTTCTAAGTCTGACAAGTATCTTCCCAAATTGGAAATTGATGCATTATACACGGTTCAAACACAGAATTTGAGCATTAAAATAACAGAGATAAAATGATATAATTTTTTAAATTTAAAAGGAACCACTTATCATATTATAAGACTGTCTCTAAATTCATTTAAGGTATTGTTTCCCTCTCAAATGGAAATCATGTATATTAGTTAAGGCATAATATCATTACATCAACATATAAATTCTTTGTACTTTGTGCTTTATATCCGTATTTTTGTTAAAACAATCCATGATTGACAAACAGAACCCAGATCATAACGGTAGGCTGGTGTTTACCAATAAAAAAAAACTGTCAGCTTATGTTTCCAATATATTTAACTGTCTTTCTCACAGTCTTAAATATTTTCAGACACAAACAACGACTGGAATTGAATAAAAGTGTATTTAGATGATCATTAGATATTATACACGTCGAACAGCCATCGCCTAATGAATTCATTGATATAAAATATGAGTATATTTAATGTTCAAACATCTTAATTTTAAAGTTGTTTAACGGAAAATCTTTAACACTATAAGGTTTTATAGATATGAGATTTAATTATCTACAAAGGATCACAACTTCCTTATGGTAAATACCAATATAGGGTTCGTGTTGAATTAATGAACATGCTGGGAATAACCATTAACTGTCGTCGATAAGAATGAAAGACAGAATGAAGATTATTATTGGCTTCATCCACTCAATTTTCTAAGAAATCAATTCGTTTCATGGTCATAATGTTGCAAACGTTTGCGTCGTAAGTCGTCACTGATCGTATCTTTAACTGTGATGATGCTAACACCTTAGAACATCTCGTTTTAAGTATTTACAAACACTAACTGGCGTTTCTTATGTTAAATCATAAATATGTTGTATAATCAAACAAAAATTCGTCTGTACTCGCGACATTGGGTGGTAAAATCATCTTGTGGTTATAAAAACCAGATTCTCGTAGCAAATAGCTTTATTTATTAGATTATTACCATATAATTCCATTAATAATTCCTAAAAGACTAGGTTTGTTTGTAAATTAAAATTACATCGTTGATGCGAAAATCTACGAGTTTTAATTGATAATGTCTGTCGACAAGTAGCTCTTTTATCAAGCAATCAACAATGAAATTTCAGCCACTATTTTGTTCGAAATTGATTGTTAATGTTCTAATAAAAGGATTCGCAGACATGTCACAACAATATTATTTAAACGATATTTTGTCGTGAGAGTTGTGCGTGAATTCAGGAGTATAAAGATCTGAGTAACTTCTATATGATTATTTTGAACTTTTCAAGGTGAATAAAACTGATTCAAAAATTTTGTGTGTGTGTTTTTTTTTGTGGTTATCGCAGGATGATCAGTACAACATATGCCTGCATATTTAATAACGAACATTATACACATTATAATTGAAAAATTGTAAAAATGCGGCATTGTTCTTTCATAGTCGAATGCCTTCAAGAATCGATCTTACATTCCACAAACAAGTGTAGTTGAAGGTTATCACATGCCAAACGCCAAGACATACATCTCAACTTGAAATAAATAAAAACTGCGTCATGGTGAGATATTCGTGCAATGATAACTAATAAATAGATTTTCAAAGTTCAATTTATGTCTTTTTAATTAAATCAAGTAATAGTCGGTGTGGAATATTGTTAACACTTCTTATTATCAAATATAAACCTGATTAGATTTTCTAAAAATTAATAATGAGGATATTTAAAATATCTCAGTGACTTACTGGGTTTCTCGATAAAAATAGAATTTTTGTAAATTGAATTATAATATTTATTATTAAAAATGGAAGTAAATAAAAATGCATACACTACTAAAAAATAAACGTCCTAAAATGGTCAGAAAATTCTAACAGAAGACGAACATCCAAAGCCATATCAAACGAGTGCTGTCAGTATATAATCAACCCAATATCCAACAATAACTCTTTAACGACAGTTTCGCGAATGTTTGATGTTGATTTATCCACAATTCATAGGATATGGAAAAAAATCAACTAACAGGAAAAATCGCTCAAGCCTCTACGCACGGGAATCGAGCAAGATCATTAAACAGCAGTCAAGAAAGTATTTAATTAGAATTCTAAAACATAATTGCTATCTCGTTCTATAAAATTCATCATATCGTTTTTTTAATGCCAAATACATACGAATCATTAACACCACAGTCGCGCGATATTTACGAGCATATTTACCCGTTTCAAAAAAAATGTAAATTTATTCCATAACGCCGATAAAGTGTAAGCACAATCCAACAAAGACATGACTATATCATCAAATACCTCGAGTACTCCGCTAGTAATAGGTTCATCATGTTTATCGACTTAACATGATTTTACGTTTCTATTAGACGAAATTATGGACGCGAAACTGGTAGATATATAACCTGAAGAAAAATCGAATTCTAGAACATAAAAGTGTGCTCACCGATTTTAAGAACTTCGATTTTGTTATTAAAGGTTTATGAAAGAGCGTTTTATAAACACCTTTATATTGACTTCTTTTCAAATTTAATGAATATTCTTTATGAAAAACAACTGAAAAATGTAGTTTTCATTATGGATGATGTCCATTTTCATTATGAAGCGTAGATAAAAGTTTGATCACAACGTGAAACTATTTGGTTATGTATTTACCTGATCACAGCTTTTTCCTGAATAAAATAGACAACATGTTTTCCCAATGGAAAAGTATTGTGAGAATTTTCCACCAAACTCTCAATATGATTAAATGAATCAAATCACAACGGCAACAAAATTTTATAACGGTACACAACCTTTAAAATTATATCGAAAACACTGAAAAATATTTCCCGTATTGCCTTAGAAAATAGAAAAAATTAATTGATCAACGCAATATCTACATTTTAATTAAAAATATTTCAATTCGATTTACGAAAATTCGAATTCAGCTTACAATCGTTGCATTTGAAACGAGAAACCCTGTTTAAAAAAAATTGTCATATATATTACAATAGGTCGTTATTAATTATGATAAATCGCATCGGAATATGCGTTTCTTTATGTCAGTGGTTCTCAACCTTTTTTGAGCCGCGACCACTTTACTCCCAATAATCACTTTTTCTGAAGCGGTGCGACCCCCCATTTCAAAAACTTTTTCGCTTACATAATTAACTTTAAGTGTATAAATTTACAAATCGTAATCATAATACATATTACTGATCGATATTATAAAAACGAAAATTTCGGAAACCGAACATAACATGATTTTTATGTTTAGAATCGAAAATACATCAAATTTTTTTGTTCGAAATATGTTTCTGACCTTTAATTAAAAAAATGAAGTTTAATATCTATCAAATGCATTATATATTTTTCAATTTAGCATAAACGCAATATCCGTGATATAATTTTCTGTACAATTTTTTGATCGTTAGCGGAGACTGAACGATGATGAAAACTACATTTTTACAAATTTGGGTATGACAATATGTTCTACCAAGTAAACCTCAGAGCGAAGGTGTATCTTGTTGTTGTTTCATAAGATCTGGAATTCTCGGGATAGCTTTAGTAACAACATAACGAACGTGATATTCGCGTCAAATAAAATACTATGTTTAGACTTCATAACCAAATGGCTGGAAAACCACTTTTCGCAAAAATATGTGGTTGTGGATAGAAGAAGCCTTTAAACAGTCTCAGATATTACCCTGAATAAAACTTTCCACACATTATCCAGAATCTCCAAATTTGAATATTGAAGAGAAATCGGTTAAAGCAATTCGCTATAATAAGTTCAATAAACTCTTCCTGTGATATCTCGGGAAGGTTTTCCGCTTTAACTGAATATTGACTTTGTTCATGTGCAAAAAGGGTACCAGTTTGATTTTGAAAAAAATAACGGTATTTAATCGTCATCCGATTCAAAATTTTCTTGGCAGATAATTTATTTTATATTTACATGATTAGGTTAAACTTCATTTTTTTCATAGTATCCAGGTAAGGTTAGCAGAAATTTAATTTTATTTTAGTCAAATTTGGTTTGTCAAATATGAAGTTGCCTTTTGACATATTTAATCGGTTCTGAACAGTCGAGGCTTGTTACGCCTGGCCTCGCAGTCATAAATTTAAATCACAAAAATATCAACCAGATATACTATTTTGTGTAAATCCCATTCTTAACTATAAAGTGGACTTACGGTCGTTTTTCTTTATGATTAACAAAAATTTTGACTTTTTAACGAAGATAAAAAACATGATTTAGAACTATTCTCTTTATAGTCGTATAAGTTCGTGTGAAAAATCAGAACATCGTTGGATGCATTAAAATCATCACAAATCTTTGAAAACAGCCATAAATTCAAAGAACTTGCTTTTATAGATTTAATCACATGAATTACGATTTGTTATTCCTGTCGAAGTGTTTTCATTTCTAATATTTTTCGATGAATCATACAATAATTTTCGAAATCTTTCGCTGATTCATTTGGAATAATACTTCGAAATTTAGACCGATATTCAAGCATACTCCCAGCACCACATCTGCTCACATCACAGATATTTTCACGCTAGAGATTTTATGGATATCTACAAATGAATAAATTTTTTCATATATATCACATGACTTATAGTCGTATTAAAAGGTTTAAAGGAGAGAAACTTGTCTTAAAAACACTATCATGTATATACCTAGAATAAGTAAATATTTGTGAGTCATTTGCAACGTCTGTGGATTCATCAAGCTGAAAACTAAATATTGAAAGTATAGAGGATTTCGTTTCCTGGATCCAATGATCGAGAAAACCTGCAGAAATGTCAGCTATAATCACTTGTATTTTGTAGTGGGATATGTATTTGACATTATATTTATTTAAATATTCCCTTCAATCATGTTATACAATAACTGAGCGACGCAGCAAGAGTAATTTCTCAGCTATTGTGTTACATTTTATAGCCGTGTCGATTCTGATCGACATCAAATTAGATGCAACAACTGCAGCTATGTTTGGAGTATTTCAATTACTCCACACCTCAAGCTCGATTTTCCAGATTCCAAATTACTTTATGTATAAAATAATTTGTGTCCTTTTTTAAAACATTCGTATGCATGTCTAAGTTGCGTATAAGTTTGCTCGGCTCCATAGATTCATCTGATATAACTTTTCGACAAATAATGCAATGAGGTTATTTCAATTCTTTATTTAACTTCTGAAGTGAATCCGGTGCGTAAATAATCGTCATTATAACCTTCGTTTCTACACAATTTTTAAATTCATTTTCCTTTTTTTGTTTAACATCTGTTGTATTTGTGATCCTGTATTGGCGTAAACTTACGCATATTCAACCCGTTTCATAGGATGTAGTATTAATCATTCAATATATTAATGTTAAAACAATTAAAATGTTTGAAAATCTATGATTTAGTTAGCTACGATATCTTTATTCCAAATGTTCTTGAAGAATAACTATTCTTAAAACCCGCTGAAAAAATAAGTTGAATGATCAATTTTAGGCGCTTGAATAAAAAGTTACGTCACATTTCAGAATTCTTTGGCGACCCCCACAAAAATTGTCATTCGACACCCAGGTTTAAAACCCAATTGTGAAAGTCATAACTTTTTTATAAATTTTCAGTAGAAAGTAAGCTATTGTATTTTATGAATGAATGTGGTTTCAAGATGTATACATTTTATTCTTTATACTAGTTAAATTGCCATACCTATATTTTATTATGAAAAAAAAAAAAGAATTGCACTATGATTTGTGTTTTTTAACCGAAAACATATTAGAAAAGACATCCAATTTATTTCGACCTTAAAACTATGACGTCGTGTCTGTTAGTGTTTATGACACTATACATCAGAATATAGACAGTTTTAAATTTAAATTTTGTCGCTGTGAAGGATTTCCATGAAAAATAAACGAAAATTCAAAATGGTATTCGACAATTTCTGAATTTACAAAACAATATTTTAACCAAAAAAAAGACCAGTTTGAAAAAAATAAAGGTATGATAGCAGATGCCTTTTAAGGTTAATTTGTTCTTTCCTACAGCTGTTTGTCAGTGACATCTCAAAAATGATAGGGTATGCATTCATACCGTCAGAAACCGAATACACAATAGATTATTTATCAGTAAATTTATGATCGTAGAAATATAATTACGAATCTAACTATTAAACACACCAGCAACAGTAACAGTATACAATGGTACCCCTTTGGAGGCCAGAAATATCTTAAAAAGCAGATTCTTTTTTGAACGAATATGAAACATGTAGTTAAAAAGTCGTCAATGTTCGTACGTTTATACTGCGCATATTCTAATCATGCGTGAAATTTTAATATCTATAGACTTACAATCTCATTTTGAAGGTTCAACTAGAAAGAGTATCTCAGTGTTGGCTAATGAGATAAAAACCATTATCGTTTACGTTCATTAATGATCACGTAAATTAATATGGTGTTTATAACTACCGAATTAAATAATTGATATTAGTCCTCTTAACAAGAATTCTGAAATATAATAGGTATATCAATCGTATTTTGTGACGTCTTTTGCAGATTATAATTGATTCGTCAATTCGAAAACACACGAGTTTTAATTGCTTATGTCAGTGGAGTAGTAGCTCATCTCCCAAGCGCTCAAAAACTCCATTTGAAACGTCAGATTGTTTTAGTTTGATAACGAAGATCCATATTTGATGATTTACTCTTTGAACGCCATATGCGTGGCTCCATGATATTTTACGATGAATATGATGGGTAATTTAAGTCTAACACTGATCAGCTCGATATTCTGGTTAAACAGTTCGAGCAATCAATTGGTTGGTTTTACACATATGAAATGTCTATTAGACCTAAGACAGTTGCATTATACCCACGTTGGTTTTTGCTCGGTTTACGTCGACAACAGTTGCTACAATTAACCACTGCGACTTCGCGAGTTCGTTTTAGCCTGACAGTTAAACTTAATTATCCTTTTAAAGAAAGAGTTTTACTGCGCGGTCAATTAATAAAAAAACATACCCATTTATCTGTGTACTACGCACGAGCTTCCAAGATTCTATTCTCTAGACCTGAAATAAAAACATACCGTCTTAATTAAAATCACAATATTCTGACAGGTAACGTACAATAACGTCATTATAACATCCAGTTACAAATTTAGTTTTCAATACACTGAATTTTTGGTTGTTAAACCCTTCGCTTCAATATTTGGTAGAGTTTACTACGCTTAGTATTATTCGAAAATGTGAAGTGATAGGAGAGTCTGAATGACCTATCATTTTCATGTGAAATGTATATGCATTGATTTTAGTCCCTGGCAGGTGAATACATGGAAAACTAAGCTGAAAACTAATCGATGGTCCGATTAGGACAACCAGATCAGTCCGGATTTTAACTCCAAAGAGCTAGTAGACATTTCAACACCAGTTGATTTCGTCTCTTATAGCCACGATATCGATCAGCTTGGTACATGAATCCAGATGATTTCGACTTCAGGAAAAAGCCTTGGTTGGGTGGTAATTGTGTAAACAGTCGTAACGATGATCGCAGCCCTGAAATGCAACAAACATATCCATTTATCTCAGTATTAGTTGCAACGTTTTCTCATACTAACGCGATTTTCGAACAAACGCATTTTAACAGAAATAGTGGGTGGCATATATTTTAATTCTATGAAGTTATAAATCTAAATTTTGTGTTTATATCTTATTATATCGTTATTTTTTTTTAAACCCGCAATGAGATTCTCTGTAAATCTCAAATTCATTTTTGTATTATACGAATCAAAATTTGTTGACCCATCATCGAATGTTTACGATTATGTTACTGTTAATAAAAGTGCCGGCAAGTGTAGCCGTAATAGAGCAGACTCTTGCATTACTTTTGGTTTATTGTGAATCTTATAATTTCATTTTTCATCATAATCATATGCCGGAATGTTTATTCTAATATTTTTTCTCTAAAATCAAATTTGATATTTTCTAACCACCTTATATTTCATAGCAACAAACCATGTTATTTTGCTATAGATCTAAAATTATAAAGATGTACAGGACAATAAATCTTTTTTTGTAAACATTCGCAATATGCAAATATTATCATGATTCTTCAAACCTCCTTTCTTTAACTAGAGATTCGATTTTTTTCAAAATACTCAATATGAATATAATAAAAAAAGTCAATATCAAAATAATTATATTTAATTCCAAAAAGAAGCTAATACAATGTTTTTTGGGATTTCGAAGTCTAACAGGCCTAATTTTTTCTTTGAAAACAATTCACCAGTATTGATGTCACACTACGGACCATGTAATGCCGATTTCTTGTTCACGATTTGGAAATTGATGACCGGTGATCGTATACTTTTGTTTTACATATTGTGACGTTTTTGACATATCTGAGATGTTTTCCTACACTCAATGGGGGTTTAGAGATTAATCAAGTTGACTACAGTCGTGGATTCTCTTTATATCTCATCCTGCGCATCATACAACTTAACTCAAAACTACACAATAACTTTCTTAAATATTTGATATTTCATGGGAGTTGTAGGATGTTGATCATCTCGGACCTTAAGTGTTATCCAATGATGTGCTTGTGTGGTTGTCGGTAGGATATTTTTTTCTGTCCAATTCCCATCGTATTTTTAATTTATATTTTCCTGTCCGATAGACTTCATGAAAGTTTTCGATTGTAATATTCAAATAGAAAACGCTCCAGTAAAATTATGAATTTTGGTAAATATTGGTTTTTTATCTATTATATTTGATTGAATGTACAAAGACTGTAAACAAAGTAAAAGAAACGTAAAATAATAGAATTGGTTACACTCTTTGAAATTCTATTTCTTCACAATACTGGCGTTGCAAAATATAAAAGTTTAATTTCGCACGTAAAAATAAAATGCAATATAACATAAAAATATGTAAGTTTAATAATTTTGAAGAAAAATAAACATCTTCGAAGAGACATTGATAGATATCATAGAGCCTCTCTTAGCTATCCTTGGCAATCTCTCTGCCTAATACGGCTCATACCGATCTTTTTTTTCGTCAAAATATCGACTGCTTTAGATGAAGGGTATGTTTTGAAATTTTTAATATATATTGATAATCGTAATTCAATAGCATTGAGTTATAATGTATATAATATTAAAAATTTAACTTCAAGATTGAATTATTGGGTATAAGTTTACAAAATAGTCTAAATTTTTTTTATCTTTTTGAATTGATATACGCATCTGCAACGAATTCGGATTATATAATGTGTAATTTTGAATTCTAAATTCTTTAATAAAATATTAA
>JWZT01004235.1:20536-36034 GCA_000827895.1 Thelohanellus kitauei
ACTATACCCTAAATATTAGATCAATTTCGTTATTAACAGGTGGGATACGAAGAAAATCAACATGATATGATGAGGTAGTCGATTAATTATATATCTGATTCTGAAAGCACTATAAAATATATATTACGATATTTCTAAGAACCTTCGTTATGTAGGCCTAAATGCAAGATGGTATAGCGTCATTTCTGATCATATCATTAATGGTATTGGCAAAGAGGAAATATCTTTTATAAATGTTAAGTATATTATAAATATTTGATTTTTTGATGGAATTATCGATTTAAATACTTATGTTCAGCAACTAGGGATAATAATTCGAATCCAAGAATCCGTTATTTTGCAATACATGCATAATCGAGATTGGAATTTAACTATAGAACTTTAGGCAATAATCTACTGGGATCGCAACGGTCTCTTTGATATGATGCAGTCTACGTCAAAAGCAATGTTCTTGATAAAAACTTAGATTGGTAGTATGATCTGGGTTCTCAATCGAAAAGCAGAGACTGTCAAAGAATTATTAATGATGTATGCATAAAATCAATTATTTCAGACATGTTTATTTGAGGATCTATAATTCACAAAGATAGATATACCTACTAAAATTGTTTCCTAGTGTTGATAATATAGGTTTAGATACACTGCCTATCAATCCTCGTTATATTCATAAAAGTGGTAATGAAGTTTGTTATATAGTGTAGATGTTTTTAATAATACACTAGGACGCGTTAACATGTTCCCTAAAATAAAGTCAAGGAATATTGGGCCTCGGTTAAAAAAAGCATAAAAAAGGGATGAGCTGAAAACGAAAAAATTACTGAAACAAAAATCGGTATAAATTTTTGAAATAATTGTTTATGAAAAAATGTGGAGAGAAAGGTTTAGACATACACAAGAAGATGCGTTTGAGAGTATAATTTCTTAAATTGTCGAATACTAGGCTCTGTACAAAAATAATATTAATCTTGTTATGGTGTTGATTTTATCAGTTATATAATCAATAATTAATTAAATTTACACACTAATTAAAAATAGTGGCCATATAACTATGAATAATATTATCAAAAGAATTCGATAGATAAAATTAGATATGATAATAGAGATACAATGTCAATAAAAAGAATTCAATTTACTGTCCAAATGAAACAATTCCTATATTTTTGCAAGTTAGAAGTCTTTTTTGTAATAATATGTTAGATATATACACTAAATGTTATTCCTAATCAATACATCATTACGCACGCGCGCGCAAAAAAAAGTTACATCACCTGCAGTCGACCAGAATTTTAACGATTTAACAATATTGAGACGAAAGAATTGCAAAGTTATGGCAAAAAAAGGAAACCAAGAATTATTTAAATACGAATTGATTAGGTTGTCTTAATGGAAATAGAAATCAATTTAATCCAAATGCATAGAATTAATAAGAATTAAAATGTTTTTTATTGAGGATTATATTCGGAAATAATTAATGATCTATTTTCGTGCAATTATGTTGCAAAACTTTAAAAACTACTCCATTAGCTATTGATTTGTATTTAACATATTTTTTGTATTAATGAATATATTTATATTAAAGAGTATCTGTTGATTAACGTTACATAATATCAAGCTCTAATTAATATAAAACTTGAGATGGTGTGAGGCTTCTAATAATATGAGGCTTAAACCAAATGTTGAAGGTTAGCTCGATCTGCATAATAAGCAATTCAATTGAGTGAATAAAAGTATCTTTAAATAAATATGTATCACCTCGGTCGTTATTGAAATATTGTCTTTTACAACTTTCATTTTTTCACCCAATTTTAAAAATTAGGAAACACTCTATGGTGAAATACAGTTAATTGAATTGATTTTACGCAACACGGTAATATTGGCGTAAACATTACGATATATGGGACAGAACTAATAAACTAATCGGTATACGTAATCATTAAGAGATATAAATATATTTAATATTCACCTGAAATAATATTAGACAACGAATTCCACAAGGACTAATAATAGACTGAAATAAATGAACTATAACGCTATTCAGCCTTTATATTAGCCTCTTCGATGTAAATGAATCAGTCATACCATTATATTATTCATACAAATATTTATAATTTAGACCAAAGATTAAATATAAAATTTGATGATATGCGATCTAATTCACGTCTCAAAACAAATTTGATATTAATCATACATTTGCTCAAATTTTATAATGAAAGTTCCTGTTCACTGTTATCAACCATATTTTTGAGTATTTTGCCCAAAATATATTTTATAATGTTTTTAGATACACATGGTATAAACGCAATACAAATAAGCTGAATTTTGAGATGTATAGCAATTAAAAGTTATTTTTATGTCCATTGACAAACCTTTTTTATTTTACGTATATATAATAAGGTAGATAAAATTATATGAAATTTATTGGAAAGAATATGAATTTGAATATAATGATTCTTCACTGTATTGCTTTGATAATCATGAGGTTGCCGCATGTTTTACTAATCTATTTCTTATGTTTTTTTATGTAGATCTAACCTTTATAATTGTGTTACGAATATCATGAATTTATTGCAATGTTTAATATATTTATAAAAGTGTTAAACTAACAGGTGAATACAATTAGATTAGAACTTACGATAAATCAATACTCATGCAGCGATAACCTATCTTGAACACTCAATGATGTTACCTGATACACGATATATGATTTATCCTCTAACGAATTTGTATTCATTTGATTTGGGGTTTTTTTTTAATTTGATACAAATTTTATTAAGTTTTATTCAACTGTGATTAATTAAATAGAAAAATACATTCTAAATAAGATCTAACTAACTACTTAAAATAGAATTTTATCTCTCTTACATTATACGAAGGTAGTATTTGAAATTTATTTCAAAACGTTGTCAATATTATGTATATAAATAACATTAGTAATATCGTTGAATAATTTAATAATACATAGGATAGTGAGTGATCATATTGTATCGTTTTATAACATAGTTTGTATATTCAAATTTCATCGATAAAATACAGTCATCAATAGTTTTGCTGAATATTTGGTTATATTAATCGAGATATTTAAAATAACTTCTATCAAATTAAAAAAAAACGCGTAATTAATTTCTAATGATGAAATAGATTTTGCAAAAATATTGTTTACTCTTTTATAACCTCATCTCGGGCAACATACAAATTTGGAACCACTTATCTAAACAATTATTATTTATTTTAATTTCTACAAACAATAGTCATATTAACATATTTTAACAATCAGTCATCAAAATTTAAAATTCAAAAAATTGTGAACAATCAAAACAAAAAACAAAAATCATATATTTTTGTATCATATTCAAGAAATTGAACTAATTTTCAAAGACATCGTTAAAAATCACTGATATGAAAATGATATCTTCCACCATTTTAAAAGATAAAAATATATCGAATGAATATCTTATCAAAATACCAGTTTCGTTGGCGATACGTACATTACGAACTTGTAAAAAACATAATCAAATACATTGTCCAATAACCAACTCAACATATATCAAAAAAATATGTTGATATCAGAGATTAAAAGAGTCGAATTCGAAATAAGGGTAAAATGACAATATCCAATCTGAATAAATGTTATCTCATTGTTTTAAAACTAACAACATTAATCTGCTTTACGACTGCTTCTACTCAGCTTTGTGGAAATTGACATAAAATACCGATCTATGCATTGTCAAAACGACAAAGGCTAAACCCCAATACTGCCAATTATCTAGAATAAATCATTTCCTAAAATGCCACAACCTTCCTAGCTCAGTAAACGGGGTTTAACTCTGCAAAATATTTACTTAGACATCATTAAGGGTAGATTTATCCCTCAAAACATCAAAAAATACATATCACTCACTGAAAATGTGTTCAACATATATCCATAAATCACACGTCTTGATAGAAAGAGCATATGTTTACTCACCTGAGCTAAAATATTATCATATAAAGCCGCGATTAGTGGTCAGGGTGAGATGAGGTGTTCTTCTCTCTTCGCCCACCATGATTTAACAATACGTCTAAAGCCCTTTTCTCCAGATACGAACACACCTAAATGATATATTATAAATGAATTATTCTATATTATCCTTAGGAAAGAATATAAAAAATATTCAATACAATCAAACAATCGAATGCTTCCAGTTACCAAAAATAATGTTGGTTATTTCTAAAGAACCTTACTTATTCCAAAATGTATCTAATGCATGTTTTTATATGTCGCAAAAGCTATTGCCGGGAGCATTGCTCAAATTGATTCAAAGTCTGGAATGCAAAACAAACAGATTGGTATTCTTCATACTTTACCTTAATCATCCAACTCATTCATATGGATTATAAGGATTCGTGCAAACTTCTCACATTCGACGAAAAAAATAATGCAAAAGCCTAACTTAACATCATAAAGTACTTAGTTTCGACCTAATCATTTCACAAATAATCACGCATCTGGGTCACACTACCAAAACTTGCTTAACTAACTTATACAACCGTATTTTACCAGAGAAGCACTATAAAAGTCTTGATCAAGTGTTGAATTATTGAAAATATGAAAGCTAACAATGAACTACGTTTCACCTCAAACTATAACCGATATAGCTCATATATATATCGTGCTAAAACTGTTTGGAAGAATAATTTTTCATTAAACTCCACCTGATATTTGGCGATTTCATGAATATGATACATGCTGGATTTTGCAAATGTGTTTAATCACGGAACAAATATTATCACTAAAAACCAACATCGAAAATTGGTTCCAGCAAATACAAAAAACCGCCTATGATTTTTAGATATACCTCATATATATGATTCGATGTAAAATAATGAAATCATATCAAAACTGTATTCTATTTATCGTGCGAACTTCGATCACATAAACAATCCCACTCTATGAAAGATGGTTCTGTGTTAGAAGATGTAATATAAAAAAAATAACTGCTAGTATCTGAGATCTGGCACTTCCCACGATTTGTATTTTCTCCTTTCCATTTTATATTTATCATATCGATATACATATTCCCTCATCACTAATATTTTGTTACACATTAAAACATCTGTTTAGCTTGGCAATCTCACCATAATATATATGTAGAGTAAAAATGCGATTCGTCAACATTAATTAACATATTTGCATGTTTGAGAAGTCCACTTCAATTGAACGGATTCAAAACTGTCAATTATTCAGTAGGATATGAATAAACATGAAGCCAAAACCTAATTAAATAATAGACTTAAAATAATATACTTTCATAGCATCGTAACGCATAAAAATACAACTTTTTAAGATAAAAGACAATGCTTTTATAGAATATATAATTGATAGTAGGGTAAAAGATCTCTCTATTTGAAACTGAATATTCAGTAAACTTGCTCATAGAGTTGGTGATTTCTCCATACATCATCCGACCATATCCTGTCGCGATATCCTTCTTTATTTATTAATATGTTCGAAAAGTATGATTCAAATCTTAGAGCAATATGTTGAAGGACACCACGCCTAATATTGCTATAATGATAATCAACAGTTGGAAAATATCTAGCAAAATTTACTGGCTGTCATCTCGGATTCAACATTTTTCACGTTCATACCGGATCGAATTTTACCTCTGAAACTTATCACCAAAATCAACACTTTAAATCCCACGACAAGACACGATTTCATGAACTATTCAACCAAACTATTACAATCGAGACACCCCATCTTGGCTTCCTTAACTTTGAACTCAATCTACTACTCAAGGCACGAAGATTTAAAAGCTTAATGGTCCTATTCACAATCAAAATTAACCATATCCTCCTAGACATAAGTTCAAAACTAATCCACATCTATCTAATCAGATCCTAATAAATAAAATTAGGTAGATTTATCTCCTAAAGGAGCAACATTTAAAAACTTGATACCCAAGTTGGTGACAGCAAATATCACTCTCTGAAGTTTTGACTTAGATACAAAAACACATCACAGACAATTGTGAATGTAAAATAGTCTGGAATAGTTTCAAAGGTCTATTAACCTATATCGATTATCTAATAATTTCTTGATAGAAAATGTATAATCTATTATTGTTCTATAATATATCTATGAATATGGTCAGCCCTGTAATCTGATTTGTGATGTTAAATAAAAACTTAATATTATTTGTATTGTATTGTGTTTATGAAATTAATCACAAATAATTTGCAATACTTAATCTTAATTATTAATTATATAAATGAAAATATTCACAATTTGTTTAAACACTTTATTTTTAAAATTCAAGATAAAGTCTATGGTTTATGACGATGTTCATATATAGTCAAATTAATTAAAAATTATATTAACAATTATTTAAAATTATATTGGCTTTAATGTTGCATTATTTAAACAGCAACCGAGACAATATTTGCATGTACTTTTTTTATATTTGTTCTAAATCACATCTAAATGTATAATATATTGACAGCATATTTTAATTCATGAAAAGGAATCTTAAGGAATAATGTTGTTTAATTTTAAGATAAATCGGTGAAAATAATTTGTGAGTTTAACATACCGGTTCTATGACAAATATAAAAAAAATAATGACTCAGAAACCCTAACTGATATAGTATAAACATCTTAACACAAAATCTTTGTATTAAATGAATTTAATGAAACAGTTTATGATACATAATAATATCAATATTTATATTTAAATTATCAACAATTTAAATTTGTATTATAATATGTTTCATTCATCTAATGTAATATAAATTTGCATTACTCATTAAGTTATAGAATCAGAGCTATATTGTTTAGTGTTGCGATATAAACGTCTGATGTCGTGTAACGTAAATCAGGCGTATTGAGTACTGAAGTGGTATTACTTCCGGGGTAGATAGCTGAATTAATGAAAAAATTACCAGGAGATGCAGGAGAGTACTTCTGCCAGGAGTCTTCATCTGAAGGTGAGTATTTCGAGTGAATATCATTATAACTGGAAGGAGAGTACTCTTTTGAGTAACTACTTGCTTTGGCAAGGATGTTTGGACTTGATGGAGAAAAATTAATATTAGATGAGAGTGGACTGGCCGGAGAATGCTTAGGGCTCGCCATAAATGTAGGACAGGTCGGAGAATAATTGGCTGCGAATAATGAAAAATTTGATTTCATTTCAACAGGGGAATAAGTGGGACTTGTTGGCGAAAAGTAAGTGTTTTTTGAACCAATCACGGAGTCCGTACTCTGGGTTTGATCCGACGACCCCAAGTGTTTCATTCCCATGTGGGAATAAGCAGCACTTGAGTCACCAGAAATTGAATAACTATCGGACTTGTACTTTGCTACAGGAGAAGCGAGAGGATATGAAGAACTATTTAATCCTGATGCAGAACCATATGGAGACTCCACCGGACTTTTAATATTATATTGCATATCTGGGAGCATGTAACTAGGACTAGGACTTATATTTTGGTAACTTAGTGATGCTGGACTTGGCATAATTGGATTGAATGAATATGTATCAGTACTGGGTGAGTTGACAGAATTTCGGGGGCTATGAGGACTTAAGGTCCCCTTTACGAAATACCGAGAGGGATCTGTAAGTGATGGTGTACCTGGTGCGTTGCTTCCAGACATAACAGGTTCGTATATTTGGGAAGTGGGGTACAAACTGATCGGTGTTCCTGGTTGAGATGGTGTCTGGGCAGGAATCGGTGTAGCCGCCGTTCCATAAATCATACCGTAACTTATGTCTTCAATGCCATTTATAACAGGAGCGGGAATCTCGATAGCATCCTTGCATTTGTCAATGTCAAGGAAGAGTGAGAACGAACACGTACCAACAGGAGGTACCTGACCAACAATGATGTTTTCGCTGACACCCCGCAACGGATCGAGTTCGGCGTGGAAAGCTGCATCAAGTAATACATCAACAGATTCCTCAAATGACGACCTCATAAGAGCTCCCACCTCCTGGCGATTGATACCGTGACGAGTGATGGCCATTAAATGACCTCGGCTAGTCATTACGTCACACAACAGGGCCAAATGTCGGTAGTTTACATAAGAACCGTCGAATGAAATAACGTGCTTTATTTCATTCTCTACAGCTCGCCTTGCGGCTTCAATACCAAGAGTTTCAAAAATTTCGCAGACATCATTAGATAAGGTTCGGGTCGCGTCAACATCGCGGTCACACAACACATTCGCAAGCCCATTACCATCAGTTTCAAGAATCCACTCGCTAATTGCCTCAAATTCGCCAGAATGATTTATAATTGTCCTCTGTTTCTCTTGCTCAGTTGTTGGCTTGTGTAAATATACCTTCTTGATGGACTTGATTCCAACTAATTCCATCTCTGATAATATATAACTTTCAATGCAACGCAAGAACAGATCATCGTCCATCTTCTGGTCATCCTCTTCATCATCATCATTTGAGTTATCAACAATTCGCAATCGAATAACAAGATGTTCAGCGTTATCATCACTAAACACAACAGATATATCGTTTCCAAAGGTTTTTGAGATACGGTCAGCGATAAACTCCATGGTTAGTTTCTTATCGATCACCTTGCGGCGATCTAGCTCCAAGCGGAGGACCCAAGAAGTAACAGGAACCATCTGAGTATCAGGAGATTCGTAAAAATCAGCGACAAAATCACGATCCTCCTCTATGACGGTGTTAACAATGTCGGGGTCATAAAATATGCTCGTACTGCTACAAATCTGCCTTAGAGTTGTATGCTCTAGCCGACACAGAACAGACTTCGTTTTCTCCATGTCGCAAGCTATATCAGGTTTTAAAAACACTGTAAGTGAGGGTGTTCTTGGACTCTTTGCCACATTAATAATTTCTTTGAGTCTAGGAACACCAAGAGTAACGTTTTTTGACGAGACCCCAGCGTAGTGAAAAGTATTGAGAGTCATTTGTGTGGCAGGCTCTCCCAAGGATTGTGCTGCAAGCGGACCAACCATCTCACCTGGTTGGGCGATAGAAGCATTAAATCGAGTTTCAATAACTCCTAATACCCATTCGAAAGCCTGAGTGGACAAACGATGATTAATCTGTAGTTGTTTGCAACATAATGAAGCACGTATATGCGCGGAAAGCAACAAAGTTGCATTTGACTGTGCTTCAACGCTGATTTTATCTTCTCCCTTGACCACAATTAAGCGTTTAATGAGCTCTCGCACCCCATCAATTACACGAAGAGGGTGGAGATCCGTTGGGCGATTACTTTTGACGTTAAAAATTTTCTTAGCGTTCCAAAGAAGACGCGGAATATTGACAGGCAAAGCGACTTTCGTTTCACCGTTCGGAAATATCGACCGAAGTATCTCGCGGTCGGATACTAGACGTTCCCATTCTCTAATAATTTCGTTTAGGATATGAGCATTTGTTAGCAAATCTTTTACAATGTCTTCTTGATAACACTCGCTGATCCGTTTATGGTCCGAAACATCGAATTTAAAGTTTTTTTCAAACGCCTTGTCAGATAATTTTATAGTTGAGAGATACTGAAATTCAATAAACTCACCACTCATTCCATCTTCTCCATATCGTAACTGAATTAAGTTGCGATTCGAGTTTCTAACAGTTCCATCATAGTGAACCATAATACTCTCCATGGCTTTTATCAACCGACGTTGGATATAACCAGTTTCTGAGGTTTTAATAGCTGTATCGATAACACCTTCTCGTCCACCCATAGCATGGAAAAAGAACTCGCTAGGGGTTAACCCGGACAAGTATGAATTTTCGACAAACCCACAACTCTCGGGTCCATAATCATCCTTGATGAAATGTGGAAGAGTACGAGAATCAAATGAAAATGGAATACGTTTTCCATCGACATTCTGTTGACCCACAACAGCTATTATCTGGGAAATGTTAATCTTAGAACCCTTGGAGCCAGCAACTACCATAGTTTTAAAATTGTTAAATACAGAAAGACTTTTTTGAGCACATGAACCTGTTGAGTCACGACAACCGTTTAAAATCTTATTGATCTCATTTTCGAATGTCTGCTTGAGTGTATTTCCAGGCGTAGGTTTGAGCTCATTATTATGGGCCCTCTCGATTATTTCGACAACCTGGGATTTGGCTTCGTAAATACGACTTTGGATCTGGGTGTATGTTTCTTTGTCGGCGATACAGTCGGCGATACCAATACTATGTCCAGCCAGAAGTAAAAAACTGTTAATAAAACGCTGAATTCGACTAAAAAAATTTTTCGCGACCTGGTGGCCCAATTCCAGAACGATAATATGAATCAGTGAACCCGATGAACGCCCCAGAGTTTTTGAGCACAAAATTCCAGTTAAAAGCTCTCCGTCTTCAATAAGAACCTTTGTATCTCCTGGAGATAAATGGCAATACTCTGTTTGATCTTCGGTATCGGGATGTGTACTGTGTGTGCCAACACAGTTGACACCAGAAGGAATAAATAAAGAAAATAGCTGCTTGCCAGTCCATAAAGGTTTGGGTTTAAGGATGGCAGGTAAAATCAAGTTATCGTCGGACATATCTGACCACATGACCAGGTTCATGACATCCTCAATTTCTATGAACGTATCTCGACGAGTCATTACACACGCACCAGTTAAAGAATCCTGCACAATTCCCATAACCGGTCTGTTGGACTGAGGCGTGATAAACTGCTTTGGAACCATAGACAGCTCCTGAATCTCAGCTCGCGTTTCTATTGATTGAGGAACATGCATGTTCATTTCATCACCATCAAAATCGGCGTTGTAAGGGGTGGTGACACTCAAATTAAGACGGAAGGTTGACCAAGGCAACACTCGAACTCGATGACCCATCATCGACATCTTATGCAAGGTAGGTTGACGATTGAAAATAATAACATCACCGTCCTGGAGGTGACGTTCAACAACATAACCATATTGGAGGTGAAGATCAGATGAACGGGGATGAAAACGCAAATCTATACGATCCATTGTGTCCCTGATAATATATTTCGCACCAGGATATTGCGTAGGCCCATTCTGAACAAGTTCTTGCAGTTTTGCAATGTTAAAAGGTGTCACAATTTCAGGAATAGTCAAATTCATTGCTATAGATCTAGGAGTACCAACTTCGTCGATATCAAGATGAGGATCAGGTGTAATGACAGCGCGTGCACTATGATCAACCCGTTTGCCCATCAAGTTTCCTCTAATACGGCCGTCCTTAGCTTTTAATCGCTGTTTAAGAGATTTCAAGGGTCGACCAGACTTTTGGAGAGCCTTTGGTAAGCCTGGAATTTCGTTGTCTATCAGTGTTGCACAGTGATATTGTAACATTTTCCAATCCTCGGACAGCAGATGCAAGGGAGAACCACTAATCTCGCTGGAACGTAAAGCGTTGTTGGCTCTCACAAGATCAGCGAGTTTATAAGTCAAATCATCATGGCAGCGGAGCATGTTTGGTGCCATAACAGCCGGCCTAACACAGAGAGGTGGAACGGGTACGACGCTAAGAATCATCCATTCTGGTCTGGTGTTCTTAGGATCGAGACCCATACATATACAGTCATCATTTGTAATATTTCGAAATATCTCCCTAACCCTTTCCGGAGTTAAATTATTTGTTCTGGTTGAAGCGTCTTCATTACGATCAGCAGCGAACTCAAATGTAAGCTCCAATCCATTACGACGATATTTCGGTTGAACTTTGCCACACCCGAACCCAGCTTCGGCAGGTTCCTCCGCAGAGTCTTCACAGCGACGTAAATCCTTGCATACATCGTATATCATCTCAAATCTTCTAAAACTACTCATTCTCGTCTTTTCGAGAATCTGCAAATATTTCTGACTTTGTTTGCTGACCAGGAGACGCGAGCAATAAAAACAGACACATCTTAGAACTTTCATGATAAAACCCATGTAGCCAACATGAAACACAGGACGTGTCAGCTCAATATGACCAAAATGCCCTTCACAAGAGTTTAGATCTCCGGCACAAGTTAAACAGCGATTATATCGATCTATGGCACCTTGTCTGGGGTCCATGAGACCGCGGAGTTTAGGTTTGTTGTTTTCTAAGGTCTCAGGGTAAATGATGCCATCTTCGATAACAGAAATGCCTTTGATCGTATCTGGACTCATAATCCCGAAACGGACAGATTTTATTCTTCGCTCTTTGGTGTAGCCAGTTACTTCGGTGTTTGCTCTAACCATCATCCAGCCAACTTATTGCAAACGATTGCAATTGTTCGCGCAAGCGCGCTTTTTAACGTGTGCCGCCTTTGGTGCAGAATGAAATATGGTATTACGCCTTGATATTTGGCAATTTTTACTATCCATGGTCTTCTATGTGGGCACATCTCGCTATTAAATGTTAATTTTATCTACGCTCATTGACTCTGAGCGCTTGGATGTGCCTCTACTGTTATAATTTCATTGGTTATCACCGGGTACAAAGTGATTTACTGTGAAAATTTTGTGTAGTTGGAGATGTCGAACGTTAGAAATATTCCATTTTTAACCAATTGGTCATGCGTAAATAATATAAACTCGATGCTTGATATCGTTATATTCAATATTTTATGGTAATTTTTGGTGGAATTTCAGTCATTTTGTTTTAATTTAGGTATCGATTTTTATTTATACGTACAATTAATGCTGTCAATAATTTTGTTGGAAATAGCCATTTAACCAAAACATTTTTTGACAAAAATAATACTCATTTTGAGAAAATCTGCAGCATATGAGACTACGAGAATTTTTCATATTTTGGAATCGGTATATCAGGTCTGAACATTCTCGCCTATATTTACAAAGTAGAATATGTTTTAATCTTTTGTCTATTTTTTCTATTGTAACCCAGTCGTTTCGATACAGATGCAAGATCAAAGATTCCAAGAAAACTAGGTCCCTGTTTGTGATTGTATGCTAATATCTTTGGCCACTAATTTCAACAGGATTTATTTAACAACCAAATATATCAAAAAGCCAAACACGTTCATATTTTAACTCAAAAGCTAACAAACGTATAAATTAGAATATCACTTTATAAGTTAAACTATAAACTAAACCACGACCAAACTACAACCGTTAAATTTGATCAATTCAAAAAACAAGCGTTGGTTAGCTACGAAGCCAGAAAATTAGTTTTCTAACATAACGCCACACCTGAAACAATGGTGTGATTTTATTACTCCTCAGAAAAATATGATTTTATAAAGGGTCAAATTTTATTGTGATGATCCAATAGAAATTGAGTTAGTAGAGGTTTCACCCAGCCGCACCATAAATTAGATAATTTTATGCTTATTTACGAAAGGATGATCCGTCCTAAATTGATTTTTTCTTTCGATAGGATCTAATTACATCGAATGAATTGTGAAGTCTGTGGGTAATTGATGCCGAATAATATGGGATCATCACACCACAGATTAAAAAATTGATATATACAAGGAAACCCTAGTAGTGGCTCTCCAAGAATAAACTAGATTTTCATATCTGATTTTCCTGTTCAAAATATACGAATTCATCATATCGTTAAAATTTTTATTTCACCAAATTTAGCGATATGAGACCTTTCATAGACGAATATTTCTGCGAGTGTAAAAAATAAATTTTTTTGTGAATTAATAGTAAATAATTATGTGTGCGTATTGCAGTTATAGTTTTCCAATCTTCGTCAACTTCTATAAAATAGTTTTTGTCATTAGACAGGTGTAACAAACTCATTTCATACAGCGTTCCAGATAAAATTCCGTGTGTGTACAGAGGGCGGTGTAGTACATGGGAATAAACTGGCAAGAAAAAACTATTGGTAAAAACTGTAACGTCATATATTATACAGTACGCACTAGCATTTTATAATAAATCGCAGTTGTTCCAAACCATAAACTTATGTAATAAATAATGTTATGGAAAATGAAAATATATAGTTCTATAATAAAAATTGTTTGAACAGTAAAATGCTATAAACTAAGCAGAAAATTTTCATTCTATATAAATCTGTTAAGTCTTCTTATTGTTGGTTGTATAGGATGTCTGACATCGCTTATTACTATCACGTCCATAAATGTCTAAAGTATGCTTCTGAGAAGTAGCCACGTTAAAAACGGGATTCAAATGATTGCATGAGACTGAGCCATATTTTAACTTGTTCAGATTCATCACAGAAAACAATTTCTAACAAAAATAAGTTTTTCTGAAAATTGATAAAATTCTTGTATAAAAGTCAGTCATAATCTGATTTTTTGGCGTGTGTGTGGGTAAATCGTTCAGGTAGATAATATTGAATTATCCTTTAAGACCGAATCACATCGAACATGAATTAGTTACATCTGCAGTTCATCTTGTGCTGTCATTGCATTTATTGAGAATGGGTTTCGAATAATTCCAAAGTAATTTTACTTACGTTTAAATTCAGCAAACCTTCGGGTGAATTTATTTCGCAGCCCTGAAATGTTGTCATGGTAGTTATGGGAGTGATCATTATTAATTAAATGTGTGTCAGATAGAAATGATTTCAGAGCTGAGAAATGAATTATTTTCAATAAACTGCTTTCTCACAAATGGAACTTAGGCACAAAAGCACAAATTCTTTCATTTCTATCTGTCATTTGTTTGTTACGTCCCTGAGTTTTTCTGTTAAGTTCGTTAAGCTATTCTATAATACCAAAAACAAAAAAGGTAAATCTGTAAGCCATGCAGTGTCACTCAACTCTAATACTGGGGATATTTTCTTCTCCATAAATATTTGAATATCTGAACGTAATTTAAAAAGACGAAATAGAAGGTAAATCTTTAAGTAATCTAGTTATTCATTGATCAACACAAAATATATGTTAATTACAACATCTGTGAAATCCTAAATTCGAAATTCTAACGCGATCACAATAAAAAATGCTCAAATATCAAGGCACTAGCGTACGCATTTCCCTGTTTTGAATGATATTGCCAGGTTTACCTCAAATTTTAGCGACCATAGAATCTACAATTGGATACCTTAAGACCAATCACTTAGTTTCCATAAATATGGAGTATCCAAGTTGTCGATGTCTCATGAAAACAACAAAAGTTCCAGAAATTAAATCATCAGACGAAGAAGAATTTCATTATTACAAACAAAAGTGCCGACTGAGTCCATCCATCAGACAATTCGTTTTATGTCTCGTCTAAAATGGCCATGCAAAAAATTTGTTTATACGTTCCATGCCGAAAATGTACTCGTCTCACATCCGAGGAAAACGATTATGCATACCCTGTACCGATCAAGGTTGACTGATCTCGCTTCTGCTGAGATTTAACAATTTACAGTCGAGTTCACAAATTAGTGCGCGAGTTTCATAAATTAGTGCGCGGCGTCATTGATTAGTGACCTTTGTTAAAAATTAAACATTAAGGGCATTTTTAAAGAATTTTTCCGGTTATTCACACTCAGTGTGCAAATGACTTATAGATGTTTGACGCTTTTTCTTGGGCATTCCTAAGAATATTTTATAGTTTTTGGGCTTTGATTCGAAATGGCTAGATAA
>JWZT01004237.1:0-46054 GCA_000827895.1 Thelohanellus kitauei
GCTTCCCACAGCATCTTGTTAGACAGTATTCCACAATGCCGTTAAAATCCAATTCAATACACGGCGTCAGAAGCAATTTCAAAAAGTATTTCTTCATCCATCATTACGCTGCCAGTTTCGCGTACGCGCATAGAGCTATGTCATGTGGAGTCTACACCATTTCCTATATATTATTTATAGATCTAATTCTTTTAACTGTAGTATTGACCTGCCAACTAGCCGATTTGTTCTTTTAATACAGTCACAGTTTGGAGAATCCTGATATCTGTATAACTTGATATTTTACCGCATGATGTAATGTCGGAATTGTTTCATAGCGTTTATAAACAAAAAAAGATATGCTAATATGCGGGTACTTTCTCACGGCACTTTTGAGAACTCTGCGTGCCCACGCGATAACTTTACCTTCACGTTCCGGTATCACTCGCACTGATTTGTAATTTCAATCCGTGGATAACTCAATTTCAAAAGTAAAACCCTGTTCAGGATAAGGTAGAATTGCTATATTTAAAATGCAGTCCTTTTTTTAAAGAAATGTTGGAAATTCTTCTTTAGAATCGAAACATTCCGTTAATTTGCTAAGGTGTTTATCAGACGATAAATCTCAGAAAAATCCATAAGTTAACGTCTTTAGAAATGGTTGAAAACTGCATCCTGCAAAGAATTTATGAAAAGCTTCATAGCACAAATTCTAAATTGTAAGGTTCTCAGATTGTCATGTCATTCTTTTTTCCGTGTTTATGTCAACACATGACTGTGATTATCTAAAAACCATTCGAGTATCATTAATGTTACCAAGAATTGACTAATATGTATTTTATGTTAACTTTCACCAAAAGAGCCGTTTTGCTGAATGTTTTAATATTTGTTCAAGTGCTAAACGAGTTCGATAAATGAGAATTACGAAACAATGCATGCTGAAATACCTGACAGCCTGAAATCTCTGCTAAATATGATAAAATTGCAATTATTTAATAGGTTGTTAGAAGCCGCACAACGATTTTTAAAATGAAAACATGAGGACAACAAAATGATTATCCAGAGAAATCTGTAGAGTGTCATTGTTAATTGATAGTAGCGCCTACAATCAGTTATTATATTTCGCCAAGGAATACATGCAAGTAATTTGTGCATGGTTATGCCGTAAAAAGGCATGCTGTTTTAAAATTCCATCCTCACAATCAACTAATCAGAGAAGAGTCGAAGTTAATTTAAAAGGAAGTATTTTTAACGATTTTCTGATAAAGTTGTTACCAGAAATATTTTACATATGATGTTACGAGAGCATAGACAACGTTGCCACAACCAAACTGTCAGTCTTTGTTCCTGCATTTCATTAAAGATTGGGAAATAATTTAAAACTAGCGTGTATGACTCCACCACATTGCCAAACTTGTTGTGAAGATAAATTTCGAGGAATGATCTCAGCTCTGTCAAACTTGAAAATCAAATGATCAAAGCTTTCTAGCTTTACTAATGAACTGGCGGCATAAATGGTTTTAAGAAAATCTAGGTTTTTTGTTAATTTGGTCTCCCATTTGTAGAGACACTGAATTTAAAAAGAGTCTATATTCTTATACACTTAATGATTTACTATAAATCTCTCTGGCATCAAACCTTGAAATTCGATCTGGATATGACATTGGTTTCATTATCGTTAATTTCATGTAATCAACATGACTTAAATTACAGAGAGTTCGAATCATTTCTTATAGATATCGAAGCCTAATATCTCGATATTTCGTTTCATATCGATATTCGATGGATCAGTTTTCGATTGTCATTGAAGCGATTGATGTAGTTGAAAGACGAAATTTGTAAAATTATTTAATTCAAAATGTCAGGATATCTCCTATATTCCTATAAGGTCTGGTTGATAAACATGTTTTTTAACAGAAATGACAGACCATGGAATACATTCAATCTGCATCTACAGGAAAACACCTCTCTATATTCAACATATATCAGGAGCTACGATCCTTCATTTTTAAGTTGACAAATAAGTGCTCATTTACAGTCTGGAAATATATGTCCTGTTCCAGTCTGTTTAATCGATCAGGAAAAATTTAAATTAATTTTTAAAGTTACTACTGCCATCTCAAAAATCTTAGGAAACAATTTAAACAGCGTAATGAGGCCTTAAGATCGCTTGACCATCTTTTCAACTTAATCAATGATTCGTTAATATTCCAAGTGCCTCATGCTCCTGAAAACTGACAATTAGAGGTGACTATTCATCAGTACTCACTTTAATTGATGTAAATATATCAAAACACCGCGATTTCGAAATTCTCTGGAAATCTAAACGAGAACACATACAGGCATATCGTAGAAATGGCTTGCAATTGGTTAAAAAACTTCGTAAAATTGTACTTATTCGAAGAATCATTTCCCGATAATTAACCTATATCAAAATATGTTTATATACAATTTGACCTAAAACAATTTCCGCACTATAATGAGGCTAGCTACCACAAGTTTTGAACCACATATCAATAAAGTCATCGCAAACATTACGACACATCCTTGTAAACGACATTTATTTTAAAATAAAAATATAAAAACATATTTTTTTATATTACACCTTTTGACATGCAGAAGTTCCATTCTCGCGCATGTTCCTTCCTGAGTACAAGCAGAAGTTGCAAAAATAATTTTTATAGAATAATATATGTAAATTAACAAAAAAATGTTTCACATGAGTTTCCGCTTGAATTCCAAAGAAAAATATTTTGTCGATTCTCGGATCTACTTAAGGCGGTTATCAGTAGTAATTCGAAAGTATGCCTGGGTGATTACATGTGTATTATCCCTAGAATCGAAAATTCTCATGTCTGATTTTACAAGATTTTTCTATTTCAAAAACAGCAATTTTATGTGGTTTTACTGCGGCGAATATGGGCTCAAATATACAATAGATTGTAGTCTTGTTTTAAGCGAACCTATTCATATTTTCTGTCTATTGGAAATAACGATATTCATCACCAGGTTTTTCCTTCTTTGCCCTGTTTTTACAAACATTTCTGAAAACAATTTGGTGAATACATATGCGTATAGTATCCAACTCTTGTAATGAAATGAGGTAAAGTCCCCGCTTTGCATGGTTGTACCCACACTTATGTTGTGCCCCATTGAGTTTGTCACAACAAGTTAACTCTTCTCCCACTAGGCGCTATTCCAAACTTTTTCATTAGGGGTAGGTTGAACCCTGTTTCATCTATATAGATGCTATCGTCGGACATGTGTAGAGCTTTAATGATAAATATAAAATACGCTTCATAAATGACAATCGAGTATTCGTATCTCTTTTGAATGGTTTCTTCGGTATTTCTCGAAAGTGGGACTATTATCGTTAGTTTGTAGGGGATTCCGAGTTAAGAGGTGGGTTTTGACACCGTTTTTTTTCTGTTATTGCAAGTTGAAATTCGTTAAAAAGAAGAATTTTGATCTCCTTCAGGGATGTACTTGGATTCTCTTCGATGGCTCTTTCAATAGTTTAAAGATGTATATCTTGGACCATTGTAGACATTGTACCTCCTCTCTTGTCATCTTCTATACCAACGCTCTCCTTATATTTCTTGTATATTTTCGATACGTTCTTCTTTGGACAGAAAAATATTGGCGACTTTAGTATAACCGATTGCACGATGTGTTTCGAGGTAGTTGATCATTCATTCCTTGAGATCTATTGATATTTTTTGATTCTCCGAATTTTGGCTATTCACTAATATTTTAAACAATATTATACTTTTGAAAGTACTAAGCGAAGCTTTAGGATCTACTTAGGATGGCATACACGCATCAAGACAACTATTTATTTTACAGAGGAAATTTCGTATTTAAAAAATTATATAAAATATGAGTCGTGGAACTTCTGTATGTATTAAGCATTCAATATTCACAAAGAAGTGATCTTTTTCATGAGCTGAGCGGAACATCTACATGTAAATAGGATTGAACATTCGCGAAAATCCAACTTATGTATGTGCTAAGTGGTACTTCTGCATGTCAAAAGGTGTATTTGTTACGAATTTTATATGCATTAAGCTTTCGCGATTGTTCACTGTCCGAGAAGAAATATATTAAAGAAATGCATCCAGCGGTGAAAAAGTTTGAAAACCTCTGGTACACGGGTAAATACTTATTTGGCTTAACCCAATCTATAAAAAATCTAATGTATTTTGTGAAAATTATATATACATAGGATATATGGTTATGAAACATCTCAGTTTGTTTTAGAATCTAAAAAAGACTGTTTCAAAAAAACCTGTTCTAAAAATGAAAAAAATCCTTGTTAGAATATTTTTTGAACGCTTAAAAACTTTCGGCATTCACTCATCCAATCTGTATTACTTAATGTCTTATTACATGATAAGAATTTTATCTTATATCATAAGGATGTTCTAGTTTTTGGTGGAGAAAACACAGGATATGTGATTATCCTTTTATTTAAATACCTGAGCGATGTAGACACAAATAGAAAGTAGAATTGTTTTTATAGACTGACAGACCTGTTTTTGTATGTTTAAATATTGTCTATTTATATTTTGACTGATAAAAATAAAATTTTGTATGAAATGCAATAATTTATGGCATAAAATATCATTTCTTTATCAAACCTGCTTTAATCTTGAACTTACATGATTATAATCACAACGCTTCATCCTATCAAAAACGGTTTTCATTTCAGTGTATATATTATTAATAATAAATCATCACAAAGAGTATTTATGTATGTTTTTCATTGATTGGGTTAATCTCTATGAATTATTAAAAATGTGTTTGTTATATATTTAGCTAAAAACAACGTGTGGAATAAGAGACACAATACAGCAAAGATGCAATTTTCTTTTCATCATAACAAAAGCTTGATGCCCGTTCTTTTGCAAATTTCACTTAAAAATATTTAGTCATTTAAAGGTTCACCATTATAATCAAATGCCTTTTAAAAGAACCAAAAAATAAAACAAAAACAATTATTAAACAAAAATGTGAACGAGTGCTTGATTTATTTAATAAGATACATGATAATATTTAGGATGAGGATGTTTGTTAAATCTTGAAGTTGAGAATAACAAAAATATACATTAACCATCGAGACTTTCATAGATTACGATGAATTTACGATTTCCTAAAATGATACTGATTTTTTAAAACCGATAGATCTTTTTTCAAATTATATTGATTTCACATCATAATAAGAAGATCGAAGGCTTGCATCAAATCTTATATGAAACAATAATAGGCTAGGACATCAGAAAATGGCAACTATTGACATAACTAAATTGATAAGGATTCGCGATATTTCTTGTTGATAAACCGATTACGTAAAATAACCAAACCATATTTTAAAGCATATATTTGCAATCACAGACTCTGTGGGCTTATCAGGCGCTAATCCGTTTCAGTTTATTCAGTCAAAAATATTCAAGAGTTAATAATAAATGTAAGGGGAATAATCTTATATTTCATTCTTTACACTATGGTTGATTTGAATTGTGTATATAACTTGTGTTATGCCATTTGAAATCGGCGAATTTAATCCTACACTCATCTTGGTATGTTCAGTGATTCCAATTTATTTAGTTAAAAAATTATTATTTCATGAAAAAGTACAGATTATCGTCAACAAAAATTTCTACGCCATAAAACTTATTGAGAAAAGTTAATACTAATTATTACGCCATTAAATATATCACCAATCATTCTGTAATTCTCAAAATCCTATTGCACAAAATGAAATTAATTTCAAATGTGAATGAACAATTTTAATATTGAAGCCATGGGTCGAACTTCATAAATAGCATTTATCATTTATACGTAGGAATTACAAAAATGATGTAGAGTTAAAATTGAACATTTTATTTGTCAACTTTACACAATATAACGGATTATTATTTAATTAAATATTAGATCTTTGGTTTTGAGCATTTATGTAATGGTTTTACAAATATTTATACTTTTCATGATTAATACAGAATTCTTAATCGCCATATCATAAAGTAAAACCTGTGTTGTTTAAATGATGTTTGAATGTAATTAGTGTAACAAAATATCACACCCCCTTTGAGAACTACAAAAAACTTTAGTTTGATAAAAAGTATGAGAATTGTGTTAATTTTAATATAACAGAATATTTCAAAAATTTAAAATATTTTTTACACACCTTAGTTAATTTTTTGATTTTGATAGGTGAACGAAACGTTTTTTTGATGAATAACTTCAATAACATAAATTGATGTATTCATCTAATATGCAGAAATATGAATGAATGTATTTGAGTGTGATGATAAAACAACTGAATCTATGCAGCTAGGCACCATGTATATATAATGCTCTCGTGATTTAACATTATATTTGCCAATTTTTTGAAAATGCCGTGAATAAATCAATATCTGTATATAATTGAATCTGACTGATAATCTGTTTTAAAATATGTCATATGAGCTCTCATTATATATGAAAAATTTATTTGTATAACACTATAAACCTTAAATCGATTTCTAGAGATTATATCATCCAGGAACGAAAAATAAATATGTAAAGCAAAGTACTGGATTGTATAATATATCATGTTGAATCTATGACAATTTGAGAACCCAGAAATATATTTTATTTCTCTATCGCTTGAAAAGATATGAATTGTCTGTATGATTTGAATATCCCTTCGACCTTTACTGATAATATATCCTCATTTTTCGGCAAAAGAATACAATTTATCAGTACTTAATGTGTTGAAGCAAACAAAAAATTAAATGCAAAACAAGTTCAATTACTTTTAAGAATCAATTTTGATACTAGTTCTAATCGTAGGTCAGATTAAAGAATTCAGAAATGAGTTTTTAAAATCTAAAACCTTATATTGTTGTTATTAAGCCATTTAACATGCAATTATATGTATAGGTTTAATTTGAAAAGCTACCTAGATTTCTAGACAAGAAATCCTGTGCAGCCTTGAAGAAAATTATATTTGCGCTTAATATAATTCATTTCTGAATTATTAAACGGACATTTGAGAAATAGAAACTATGTTTTAGTCATAAATAAATATCATTAAATTTGATTCCGAGCATATATGGTAATTGTCCTAATTACCTACACAAACAAATTGATCAAATGATATTTAATTTGCGACGTCTGACCTTTAATGGTTAAAAACATTTTAGACAAGTAATACAAAAATCTAACGTTGTGTTATCATGCATTCCCAAAATCAGATGCTAGATAGGCAACTATTTAATCAATCATAGATGATAACAGATAACCATAGGATAGCACTCCAAGAACATATCTCATGATATCTTAGCCCCAGAATTTAGATACTATATTTATAATTCAATATAAATTCGTATAGAACTTTGGAAGATTATAAATCATTGTCAAAGATCCGTGAAGATAATTATATATTTTCTCTTCATAATAAAATGAACCCCATAATATCCTAAAATATTTAGGTTTTTTTCAATATTAATTATTTATCCTGAATGACTATCTACGATTAAATTGGAGTTATAGCCCTCTAATATTTCATAAGATAGATTGGATCCAAATAGATTATTTTTCCATCAATCGAAATGATATGCAATTTTATGTAGCTTGCTGCATCCTGAATTCAGAATTTAAGAGGCTTCATTAATTTGTCTAATACGATTTTAAGCTTGCATGATCAATTACAGTGATTGATAAACTTCGAGACATATTATATGAACCATTTATATAAAATATGATGAATATTTTTCCTGTCAATTATAAATAATGAATACGATGAATATTTGTGTCTCAGGTCTTATGTAATTATCATAAAGCAATGATATATATTCTAGCATAATTACTGCGAACGTTTCAAAACATGATATTGGTATTATCACTGATCTTTGACGATAAATGAAGCAAAGATAATTGAATTATTATTTAAGTGTATTTTTGTAGATAATTTAACAATTTATTAGGGTTATTTCGTTTAATTATATTTCAACAGATTTGTCACTTACTCTCAATGTTTTAATGGTCAACTAACAAATTTAATGGATGTCATGATCTCCATATCTATTGAATTGAAATGATTTTAGAAATTATGATACGTATTATCTTGCGCATGATCCAAAACAATATCAAGATGATACAATATAATACGATTATTGAATTATCTATATTTTTGAAAAAATAGTTTTGATAATTTGTACGCCATTGTCATCAAAATCAAATGAGTAGTACTTTTAAGATATGGTTATTTTTGAGAACTATCCATGGTTAGATGATTATCAAATGCCATTAGGATATGGATATGATATCATTTGTGGCATTATAATTAACAGTATATATTGGAGGCAATCGTGTAGGCATAATGGGATCTGCTGATATATTTGTAGGTTAATGAATAAGTATTAACATTAATTAGTTTCAAAATTTTGAAAAATGCCTTAAAATTACATAAAAATTTTAATAAATTCATAATTTGCTATCTTATAAATGCTCAAAAGCCTCCTTCATGAATTAAAAGTTTCCGATGCCAAAAAGAGATAAACGTTTTTGGGTTTAACTTAATGGATTAATTATAATTATTATAAACGTTTGAGGTGGATAATTGATAATTTAGCATAATTAGTTACTTGATTGATTAGATAAACGAAGCAATCATGGTTATTAATAAAAATTAATTTATATTTAATAGTGAATTAAAAACAGGAACTATAATTTGACGAGGTATGGAGTTTCCAAGTTTCAAATAGATGCCAAATTCAAATAATTGAGCTCTATCCATTAATTTTAAAATTAATTACCATAGCGCGATGCGGTCATTAAACGTCAATCAATCAAAGCCGCATAATATTGGAAGTAGGCTATGATGTCTTTGATCCTCTTTTTCACATGCATACCCGGATTTATGGGCTACAATGCTTCTAAATATGACATCGAAGCATGTTACAAAATTGTCTGAGATTTGATGAATTTAGATCAAACCTGGTCCAGTCGTTCTCATCGGTTTCCGATTTCCTAGCTTCAATTCTCTGTATCCTTCCGTTATCTACATGACAATCCAAAGGAAATATAACATTGGAGGTTTAGGAAATCTTTCGACGGACATTTTCCAATTTGAGTTGATGTTTCATTCACTCCATTGCAATAAAACGATAGAAATGAGTCATTTTGGTGATGGTTTTTTTTCGGTTGGTTTTAGTTTTTAATCAGAAATTAACGATATACTTGGGCGTTGATCAATCATCTCAATATTTTACAAAATATAATTTCATTGTTAATATATACACAGAAAACCAACTTCATGTGATAGATGATCATTTTCGCCTCGCACATTTGTTTGTAAATTTCAGATCAGGATCATCAAAAGTAAGTACACTAGCCAATGGCTGATTCATAGTCCATTTAATGTGTTAAAGGCTTCTCAAGAAACATCGTTTACGTTTTGTAGATCTTTTACTCATATGTTGTATTTAAGAGACCCAAATAAGCCCGACTGCTTGCTTCTAACGGTAACAAATCGTTGAAATCAGTATCTGAGCAGAGTCTATCTAATAAGATATGAAACACTTAAAAGTTTAAACACTACACTTTCAACAACCGTGGCTGTTAAATTGGTTGTTATTAGTCAACACAATAATAGCTATGGAAAACGTTTGTATACACTTACACTTAAAGGATGGCGATTGAAGTGCCCCTCAACTATTCCGGCTTCTATGATGATTGAAGATGTCTTGTATGACCCATCATGGAACGTATTTTTAGTTCTAAGTTAGGAATTGAAAATCGAAACATCCATAGAAGATCTAGCTTATAAAACACATGAAACATCGGTTATACACATTGAAAATGGAATTATAACAATTAATCCAGAAAATGAAGTTGTTTTCCCAGATCTAAATTTCAAAAAAATACGTCAAATCCCTTATTTTTTGTATACAAGTGGTGAGTCGAATTATAATTAAGAAATCAAAGTTCATCCCATAAATATTTTGCCGTTGGTTCGATTAAGAATGACAAAGTACGAATGTGAAATCGATGGTCAGGTATATATATAATGGTAAAAAGGAAATGATATTGACGGAATATTCATTTCAATCCAGTGTTATTGAAAGATGCATGATGGCAATGATACATTACGGAAATTTTTCGAGACTTCAAATATGGGAAAATTGTGAACATTCATATGCTAGTCTGTGTATTCGTCGTTGTAATCGTATGATACATTAATATATAGATAAACACTCCAATGCATGGAATGAATATGTACTTGGCTATTTTTGAAAATTTATCTCATAAATTTTGCTTTAAATCTAATTTAAATTGCTATATTTGCTTTGATATCTATAAATTTTTGTTTGTTTTTTTTTATTAGAAACAGTTCAAAACATTTTTATTTGAGTCAAGCCGTCATAGATAATCATCATGAAAAAAAAGTCTAAAAAGATAAATTTAAACGACAGATCCATCATTCCAATTAAATTCGCATGAACGAGAATAGCCAGAATAAATAAAATTTCGCAATAATCTTTTGTCTATTAATCTCATTGAAAAGAGATGATTTTTACCCATCGAATTTGGTTAAATGATAAATATTAATTATACGTACATAAAATATTCCCGAAGCAAGACTAACTAAAATTTTAACAATGCTCTCACCGTGTTAAATGAACCGATTTCGTTTTTTTTATAGATACAAATAAAATAGCAGTATATACAGCCTGCACACGTTTATTTACAAATATAACAGCTGATATTGTGAAATCGAATGGATTTTTCCTATATCATAGTTTTGAGTTTGATCAATTTTTTATGCTGATATGTAAATATTATTATCAGATAGTAATGCAATGATTCATGATCTCTCTTCAGTCACACATAATTAACAAGGGTTTTTCTCGACTAAAATATCAACTAATAAATAACATAATATATATTACTTTTTTTTCTAGGATAGTTTCAATATAAGTATGAAGGCTAATCCTAAATGCTCTTATGGTTTTTTTCTATTTAAGGTTATTATTTTGTCGCTAACTCACTATAGCGCAAAGATTGTTTTCCGTAAAATTAGATCTATAATATTTTTATTAAGGTTCATTATCCAAAAGGTTTTCACATATTTACGTGCTTCTAAATCCATAAAACATCATGCAGGCAACCTCTTTGATATAGACATATGTATTCGTGTTTTAACTTCAATAAATTTATGAAAATTTACGGTTTTGTTATTTTGATTTCAATTGAGGTGAGCACTGAATATCCATTCACTCTAATTGGCAGGCATAGGAAAAGTCAACCTGGCTTGAAAAATTATCACGGGTGCATTTAAATAGATCGTTATTGTCTATTAATACATCTAAGTGCTTGTCAAACTATGCAGTCTGAGTTTTGCAATGGCAGTAGTAACTTCTCAAGTCGCTTTTTAATTCCTTTTGAAAGTTTATAGAGATAAAAACATTGCAAAGATTTTAAGGTTGAAAATTGGAATATAGTAGTATTCACTATCAAACGAACGATTTCAGATTCTGAAACATGTCGAAGATAAGGTGGTCCTTTCCTTGTAGACTTAGAATGAATGTATTCAAATCCTCTGTCATGTATGTTGACAAAAACAAGCTCCTTAATCACTCTTTTTTCAATAATACGGACATGTATTGACCATTTGAATTAAGAATTAGCCAACTTCATCTTTTTACTCCAAAAAATGTTTAAACAACACGAGAAGAGTGAGAAACAAAATATTTGTAAAATGCAAAATATCACAATATTCTGCTCTACTGTCATTAAGAAATGATTTCAACTCTCTATGGTTGTCCTCTTGATCATATGAAATTTTCCGATTAGAAAACAAATTTCATATGGTGATCGAATTTAAACGCTCGGTGGAAGAGAATTTTTTTTAATAATATCGTGTAATCGGAAAATACGCTATATTAAAATACCGAGTCCTCTCGAATTAGGGAGAAAATTAGCAATAAACTCAGATTTTTTACCAACCACTGATAAATCTCTATCCGTAATAATGCTTGAACGCATTGCCCAATAAATTTGTTTTTTTTATAACAGAGATCAGTCATAATATGTCTTCAACACACGTCCGATAACCTAGTGACGTCATGCCAGCCATATCTTGATTTATTTTGGACCTTTCATTAACTGAACGCACTTAGATGAACAGTTGAGCTATGTCAACGTTTTGTATTCTCTGTTCTACAGAAAGTATAAAATACTTAGAGTATACAACTTTATTAGACAACTGTTCAAATATGTGCTATGATAGATCGTCCACTGTTGTCTCAATAGTTGATCGTGAGATTGGAACTTTGTAATAAGGTCCGAATCTTCAAGAGAGACCTCTGCACAACAGCATGAGGGCATTCATTAATGAAATCCATTTCACTAAGTGAGCGCAAGAAGCTTGATAAATATGTATGCTACACTACCCCATCCATTGGCAAAATATTTATATCTCTTGTTTCTTTATATTTTCAATTGATAAACTTTTGCTCATTTTATACCTACTTTTTTAAGAGCGCTATTTTATCAATTGAAGTCGTGATTTGCATGTTGTCAAATTTTTAAGAAAGGTTTGTTTTGTAATGCTACCCGCAGTAAATCTCCAGGATAAATTTTAAAGAATGTTTACATATTAAACACTGGGCTGTTTGGTTGAAATTGTACCTAAAATACTTAATAGTGCATTCTTCTTTAAAATGACGGTGCTATTCGAATATTTTACAGTTTTACAGTCAGGTTAAGGTATAAACACATGAAAAATAATAAAAACAAATACAAGACGGTTCTCTGAAGGTTTAGGCATGCTAAATCTCAAAATATATAATTATTTTTGATATCTTTGTCATTTAGAACCCAAATTCTCAAATTATTTTATGTCCACCGATCGGGAAATTAAATATTTTAAGGGTGAGTCAGAAGTTCATAATTGTTCATCATATAATCTGATTTTATATCAATGTTGTGTAGAATCTCTTTCTATTAGTATTTTTAATGGAAATCGTAATTATGATGATTTGTTAAAATTTCATATTTAATATTTGAGATTTGAACAATTTTGAGAATATAAGATTGTAAATAGATTAAATCGCTTAGGGCTGGTCAAATCTATTTCTCATTGATGAGGTCGATGTTTATTATGATATTTTATTTTTTCAGTCTTTTCAAATAAAACACTTTCAGATAAGACAGAACAATTTGATTTCTTTAATAGATCTCTAGGGGATATCAAATTATGTATCACAACTTACTTTACGTTAGAGTGGGTACTTTCCTCGTATTTATGTATTTAATTACGTTTGAGTTTGTTATATTCAAAACAGAGGATATAGAGAATTTTGACATTGAGGATTCAAAATTGACTCCAAAATTTTCGAAAATGTACGTTTGATCTTTGGTTGATATCAAATGCAACTTCCATAATCTTGAAGAGATGATTGAAATCAGTCAATGTAAAATTTCAATTCGTTTTTGGACCGCGTCTTGATACACAGTTTTTGAATTTTGATCAGAAATATCGACTGTCGATAGAGGAAGATTTTGAATTTGGCGGCCTAGGTTTAAGGTATATACATTCACAATGGAATCCCACATTTCCATGATTTGAGTTATTTTTTAAATATTTACGGATAAGGTTTAAAGGGTACACAAAAACATATAAAATATCGGGAGATCCTGGTACTTGGCTTATGAAATCATTCGATACAATCTAGGATATAAAACCCTGTGAAAATGATGGTAGGCACTATATAACTGGAGGGAGTGTTTCTCAGTCATTCGAACTTTACGTAACACGTTATTATGTTTAGTTTATACGATTTCCACCTTTCAATTTAGAGTTCAAACATGATAGTCACTTTAACATTGGACCGAATGATCCTCAGAGAATCGATATTGACGTAAATCATGCTTTATATAAATCGATAATAATACAAATTTTAGTATTTTTGGTAGTGTCGTGATTATTTTGATGATGACAATCGTATTGTTCATCACGCTAATATGTACAAACTGTTGCATCATTCGAAATCAGCGGCCAAAAAAGAATGCTATATATGGATAAAACCATGCCTAAATAAGGTATAAAATTAATATCTAACGCTTAGTATTAAAGATATACTATATCTTTGGATTAAATAATTTTTTTTTGGAAATTTGAATTAATAGCAAAAAAAAAACATTAGGCCTAAACGAGAAAAGACCCTTAACCGACATAACCATCAGACCTAATCATGATGATATAATGGTGTCATTTTAATAAAGATCAAAACTGAAATAGAATAAATAACCAAATTTTGGATTTGCAAAATGATCAAAATTAAATCTTATTCAATGTAAATCACTTAAAAAATAAAAAACTAATTTAAAATGACTTCCATTTAACTAGAACTTACACGAATATAGTTTTTAATATCTGTTCATTAATATGTTAGCATAGTCGCCTCAGGAGGTATTCATATTTGATCATATTCTTATATTCCGCCTATATATGTGTTATTAATTCCGATAAGAATACGACTTGTGATTTGTTTATTGTAAACTTATTTAACACCGATGTGCTACTTCAATGTGTAAATGGTGGAAACCTCTTACTTGACAGAGTATTTGCAGGAGTTATGTAAGAATTATACGGAGCTATGAGTTCATAGTCAACTATCAACCACATGTCCTTATATGCTCTATATTGTAGGGAAAAACTGAATAATCATAATCATTTCTCTTCAACCGGCAGAAGTTGTTTTTTTTACAATAATATATAAATACTAAATATATTTTATTGTCTTCCATCGATCAGTTTAACAAAAACCTACCCACATTTGGCAGAGGAATGAAAAATAAAGCCATTATCATATGTGAATGACCTTTAGTGTATTCGCCATTTAGATACAAATAAGCGATCCTCCCTTTTGTATTTCACATATTAATGACGATGTTAGATGAAGTTGACAACCATGTAGTTTTGAATATTTACTACATTTAACAATGAGTTCATACGTTTGCTTATAAATGTATTACTTATCTGTATTAATCTAGTCTTATGTGCCCATGAGATATATAGTCACGCTACAGTTCACCCCGTCCTCTCAATGTTTACAATGACTCATTTCTTTTTTTCATAAACCTTTGAGGGTTAAATTGTGACTGGTTATTTTGCTGGTTGGTTTTTTAAGGTTTTTTAGCTGAATGTTCTATTCATTACTCATATTCTGATGTGTATAATTACTCTGAATCTTCTTGGTTTAATGTTTTTTTTGACTGCTGGTTTTCGGTTAGAGTTGCAATTTAAGGTATTACTCTTGCTTTATCTTCCTAAAACATTAAATTTTAATGAACACTCGTTTAATTTTATTGGTATAAGCGTTGTAAATGACGGTTTGTGTCTCTGATTTTTCTAGTATAAGGAATTCGAATCTCTTGCTTAATTTATTTCGTCATATTGCTTTGAAGATAAACCTTATCTTCTAGAATGAATAATTTTTAGTGTACTCTGATTCATAATATGTATTTTTATTTAATCTTGTTTGCAGGCATAATTCATTTTACAATTTCTAGAAGTTTCTAATTTTGTTAGGATAAATTTTGGGCATAGATGGGATAGTTAGATGTTTCTAAATTACTTTTCTTGGTTAGCTAACTGGATCCCAAATATCTTTCCTATATGCTAACCCACAATTACTATCATACGTGTAGGCATTTTTAGATGATAGTGTTTTACAAACGATTAATTGAATGTATCGTCTTAATCATAATAGCCAGAATTAACATATTTCCATCAATGCCTTTTCAAATGGTCATGTTCGACCTTAATTTTGACGGTTATTGATGATGAGATACTGATTATTTTTTATTGTCCTGATTCCTTGAACAGTATAGATATTATTAATATCTATTGACAGAAACTGTGACCCTTGGTCCGGATGCATTCGACTTGGAACTGGTAATCTATGCAGATGTTATCCATAATAGACTTTTCAGGTTCCTCTACTGTTTGGGACTGAATCGCCTTCGCCTCTACCTTTTTCTGAATGCTTGAGTGGCACCGATAATATATTTATTGCGGTATTTAATTATGGTGATGCCCGGGTATTATCTATGTCATCTCGAAAACCCACTTACATAATTCAAAGTATATAAGCTGATCTCGAGCGTTAATGTTCTTACATTTATTAACATTTGAGTCTTCCGATTTCTCCATTTAGTCAGAGATCTCACTTGCTTGATATTCTAACACAATCATGCGCACATATAGTCGAATGTTTTATATATTTCTAACTGGATCGTATACCACAATGAAACTTTGCAAAAATATAAAATATAAAGTAATCTGCAATATTTCGGAACGCCATTTTCTTCCAATATAGTATAAATAGCGGTTTACAAATGCGCAATTAACCATGGAATATCGTTCACTTTTTTTATCGTCTCTCGAATGTTTTCTACGGTGACTTAACTCAATTTCTTCCATTTTATATTTGCAAAAGGCTCGAATTCATTCGTTGCCAATGAACGGCATAATGCTTCGAAAACGATTTTGCTATTTTATAGGATAAAATTAATTAAATATTTTAGTTTCAAAGTTAAAATGCCCATATTCGACTCAAACCTCCGACGTCATTCTACGATTTTTAAAGGCAAGAGGATTGCGATGTGTAAACAGGATAAATTTATTTTATCCTGTAGATATCGCATGAATTTTCGAGTGGACTTAACTATTCCCTAACACTCTTTTAATCGCCAAATACCGTCTCTGCGTTCCACTTATAAGCAGGCAAGCCAACCTTTTTGTGATGTCATTCTACTCATATTTTGGCATAAACATGCAACCATTGATTATTAGTGACGTCTGTTGAGAGTTAAATAGTTATTTTTATATCCCAATATTCCACTTCAAGGTATATTGGCATTCAAATTTATATGTTTTTTTAACAATTCATCGCAAATCTCATCTCAATTGCATTGGTCCCAATTCTTGAAATTTTATCTAAAGATTCTGCCACGTGTGCTAGATCCGGGATAAAAATTACTGAAACCTTTAACTGTGTCGAAAAAGGACGACAAATTTTTGTTATCATCAACTTTTTTTTCAGTGAACCTGATTCCTTAAAACCTGATTGATAAAAGGGTATAGAGTTTACAGAGATTGTAAATCCGTGATATGAAATTTTATTAGAGAGAATCGCCATTTCTCCTCTTTTAATATATTGTGATATTTGATGAATTTTAAGAGATTCTTGTCTATTACGTGATTGCAAATTGAATCAGCAATAATTTAGACCTGAAATAAATACTAAAAATTTCCCTTAATTGAATGCAAGTCTTTGACAATTAGATATTGGAAAGTTGCATGAAAGTTCGTGAAGCTGAAGAAACTGGATTTTGAAATGATATGTTAGCATACTAGGTGCAGGATAGACACTCATTATAAGCATAGACATCTCACGTAGTGCAACCTGCAAGTAGCTTGATTTGTATTTAAACTTTGAAAAGTACAATACCCATGATAGCGGTTGGAACATCGAATCGATAAAGGGGAGACAATACTTGTCTCATATCGTCACATTAATAAATACTCAGTCATCTATGCAATTATCACGCTCAAGATTTCATTATTGCAAAAATAGTTCGTGATAACCAGCCAGCTATTTCTCTAATATTTTATTCAAGCAGCTAGTGTTTCGCATGGGTATTTGTGCATATTGTCTTTAGGGTGGACAGAATGATAATATGGATTTGTTTTAACGGGTGTATACGATTTCGTTTAATGACGATATTACATTTCATCAGGCAATTTAATATCAGTTTATCGTATTAAAATATAAGATGATTTTGATGTTATGTCGATGAAAGAGTTCTTTGACATGATTAATATGTCTTTAATGCTATTATTGAATCCAATGCACACTTTAGCAAAGAGGAGCCAAATGTATTTCGAGAATTGAGGGCCATTTTGATATGGTATACTTTACGAAAATCTCTGCCAATAAAAAAAATCATGCTTCAGAATCCCGAAAGTGAGAGAAATCCACTGAAAAATATATTTTCCAATCATGAAGAGTAAGTCTAATTTCTCATGTTAAATTTTCTAATCTCAATTGGCCAAATATAGTGAAATTGTTGAGAGCTGCGTTTCTATAAATGAAGAAAGTCGATTATGCTTTTTAATATATGGTTGCTCATGTGTTAATAATGGGCGATACATCGAGTTATGTCTCTGTAAATTAAACAGGGGTGCAGCAATTATTTTCATTAAAATCTACCACCCCGACATAAAATTCAATCGAATATCAATAAAAATGTATGTGTTTATCATCATATTTTCATTAAAAGGAATAGTGATCGCTGCCCAGCCAGCTGTAACAGATGTTACCTGTTTTATAGATATCAAGAGTGATGTTTACTCTACCACATTTATTGCAATTCTTTTCTGGATTTATTAACTCCGTGGAGGATATCGCTATCGCGTTCTCTTCACACCTTTTCGTAATTTCGTGTTATTCGGACTCGCACGATTTAATGCTTTTGATTGAATTCGGTTATTCGGCTTGTTCCGTGACGAATTTGCAGATGGATTAGGGTTTTGAAACATGTACACGACTTTAGCTCATTAGTAGTTTTACCTATTTAATGAATTGAATCTAGGAATCGTGATTGAATAGCCCCAAATTAGACTAGACTTCTACTGGAATTGATTTTATTTTGATCTGTTTTGGGATAACATTTTCTTCGGGGCCGCCAACGTTGGATGTGCCGATTTCAGAAGTTCCCTTATCGGTGAGATAAAATCTTGTGTGTCTTCTCCTTGCAATCACTCTGCCTTTCGAATTTACAGAATGCTAAGAATGAGTGTCCCATGACACTTCAGTTTCAAGAATTCATATTTTTCTTCATATTTATTTTCGTTAAACACTTCACATTTTTTGTATTTCTCCAAAACTCTTCATTTAAAATGAGCTGGAATGGTGGCGACAACTTTTGCACTGTTCCATCCATTGTTAACCGTAATTTGGTCGAAATCAACGAACAGTCGTCAAGGTAAGCAACATCTCAATTAATGTTAGGCGGGAATACATCTATTATTTTAAACAGCGAAACCAAAATAAACAATAAGTAATCGTGTTACACGTCAGCATATTCTAATTATTCATACTAAATCAAGATAGAAAATATTGCTAAAATTGGCAGAGCAGGAAAACTTTCTTGAAAACACCCACTCATTGCCAACCTGTGTTTGATTCTCATGAGCTCATATATTAATGGAATTGCTGTATTGTTAATTAGAATGTGTATCGTAAATAGTAGATGAATATCTCATCAGATTTGTTGAATGATACACCTAAAAACATGTGTGAATATTGCTTAAATATTTGCATATAAGAGCATGTCCCCAAAAAGAACAATCTACCTGTTGATCACTTTTATCGAATGGAAGACAATTTTTTAATATTGTGTTTAGCTTTCAGATGTTAGGAAAATTAATGATTAACTAGGGTTCTCCATCGCATTATTTACATCAGGCCTCTTTCGATTCAATCAGATTGTCATTTGACATATGGAATACAAATGCCAAACATTGGTTGCTTCGTGTGAGACTACTTCAGATCTTTACAACCCAATATTAAAAGGTATTTCATATCCGAATTGAATTCGTTCGCAGAATATAGCTTTTATGTCGCTTTATGTTGTTGTTTCATCTGGAATGGGTAGTAGTTGAGTTATTTTTTCAGATTCAATTATTTACTACTTATATCTATCTGAATACTATTTTTTTATCTCTAAGAAATAAGATAATTCTAGATTTAGGTTGTCAGTTAGATGTCTTAAATATTCATAATAAAATTTAAGTTATCCTTTCTATTAGTGTATAATATCAACATGGTCTTATATTATATATTGAAATCGAGTGAGCTCAGGTTAACAAATCTTTACATTTTGATTAACGTTTTATTATCTCGATATTTTTCAATCATATAACGTGATATTATATTTCTGTTCTTATGGTTCAAGTAGAACCATATACATATTTTTGAATATGCCAAAATTTGAATTTCAAACTTTGAAAATGAGGATATAATTGTAGATCTGGACTATCGAAACAGTTAATGTTTTCAAAAACAATATATTGGAGAATAAAATTTCAATTATAAAACTATTCCTTCCATACCTGAATTTTCATTAAATTCGACAATTTATAATTAGGTTTTAGGTCCATGGTTTCGAAGGAGTTGAGCAAAAATATTCAATTTTCGGTTTACAATGGATGAATTTACAAAAACATACCTAGATATTTACATATCCATAAACAAAGGATGAAACAAAACAAGTAAAATTAACTCAAAATGTCTAATTTGCTTGATGAAGTGATGATAAAAAATGTTATTACTGTGCGTACGACGTTCTTAACCGTTAATATTTGGCAATTAACTACAGTTCGGACGTAATTTTCTAGGCTTCGATCTACAGATAACAAATGTTGCCAAAACCTAAAGGCGTGTATATAAATCCGGAAGAGAAAATTTTTTCAAAATACAAAATTATCAATGTTTGAAAACAGGTTAATTAAACTAAAAATTAACTTATCAAGAAACTGACCTGATCCGGTTTTAAAAATACTACTTAAACGTTACAAAATATTTCTTTTATTTAGAGAGAATTTTATGAAAATTTTTGATCCCATATGGTATGACGATGGAGAAATCATTAATATTATTATATTACAAGCATCTTACCAGTATATCTGAATAATATCATATTTTATCATCATAGTTAAGTTAAATGGATTCCAAACTTCGCTTCATAAGACATTTACCATATTAGGATTTACGAGAGGTTTCTCATTCATATTCACCATAATAGAATAATCCGTATATCATTCCAAATGGCCGATTTTTGTGCAGAACACATAAAGTTTCATTCCGAAAAGCCTATTGTTGCATTTTATTGGCCATAGATCTGAGCATGTTCATAATTTTTCAATCAGAAAGGTTGATGATTTCTTTAAAAAAACCTATTGTTTTCAAATAAAATTATTTTAAAATGAATTATATTCCTTTTGTAACACACTTGATGACAAACGAGTTGATTCTCTAATTCAACTCTAGCAGTCGTTCCCAGAAATCTAAGTGGAAGCTTCTTTTTAAAACGAAAGACAATTATTAAATCCAAAATGACTGTTTTTGATCGGAACACTATATCGCCCATCTTTTTGGTAGAATTCAATCAGACCTAATGAACGACTAAGAGGGTTGGATTCTCGAATTGACGAGTTTTGATTCGAATGTTGCAACTGAAACATTTTAATTATATTTAATTAATTTTAAAAGATTTTATATTTAAAAAAAATCGGGTATTTAAACAAATCATAGACCTTTCTGGATGCGAAATTATGTAATGCAGTAAATATTTTTAACTTGAGCAGATCTTCGGCCATTTAAATGCAATAATAGGCCATTTCGAATGAAAAATGGTGTAAGCAATGAAATAGATAGTCTCATTTGTAGAAAAAATCAATTTTTTAGAGAGACCGTTTTTATAAATCGACAGGTTTATCTCAAATATAAACGCATTGTTTCCCTAAAAATACATATTGTAATGATTTAATTCAGACGTCTTTGAAATGTTCATATAAAATACTAATAAATAATTTATATTTGCTTGCTGTGCCATCATGTATTAATGAGTCATATATGAACATTCTAGAGTGATTTCTGTAGTTTTCAAGATTTATTGTCCAAAAGTTCACTCCATCCATGATATGAGATCGGTTGTTCATTTTTATTTTGTATTTCTAACAACAGGTGATTTATGTTTTGAAACACTCTATCATAAAAATTTAAAAAGCCTCAATATCTCAGAGGGTTTTTTTTCTCCTATGTATATAAGTCAAAAAATGTTTCATATGATTTTGAGAAGCCATATACTATTTAAAACATGGTAAACTCATACATCGGTAAAATTGTCTTCAACATTGTTTAAATTTTTTAAATTTGCGACTGTTCACCTTAATCAAAAAACTTTTAATGAGTTGCAAAATGACATGTAAACAATAATGAACAGTTTTAATTGTTAATGTTAACACTGCTAAATGCATAATATCTAAATGCACACCATACACATGCTACTTAAGCCTATAAGGCGTAGCCATCAGTTGTGTATACATTAAGTGTTTTTCAAGTCGTCCTTAGTTGCTCAGTATTTTCATGATATACAGAGCACGTTAGCGTGTTCATACAGTCACTCAGCGGTTTTCGGTATATTTGTAGCGCAGGTTTGTCGATGATCCAGACGAAAAACTATTTCCATTCTATACTTTAGAATTTAGGATGATAAAATGCAAATATTCATATTTCCATTTTCATATTGCTAATAAATAAATATTTTTCATTATACTAAATTTTACAATTTAAAGACTTCCAAGGAAAGAATTTGAGCCAAAAAATCTTGTATTAAACTGACCTTTTACTGAACTGAGCAGAAAAAATTTGTCTATAATCTATCAATTTTATTTATGTATAAAAACCATGTCAGATAATTGAGATATTTATATTTTCTGATCGCATATTCTAAACGTGAAATAATGAAATGTATATACATCCGTTTTACAATTAATGGTAAATACTCGAAAAAGGAACATTATTGTGAACCCTATTAGGTTTGATAAATTTATCTGAAAAAAATATATTGTTCATGGATTGACTATGAATATGAACGATATTTTCAAGAACTCATATTCCCCAATCATAATTATTTAACTTAACACAGGCGAATTGCAATAAATACATCTTATAAATTTCAATTTTGTTGCAGAGTAAGTAAAATATTTTCAATTTTCGCCAATGTAACCACATGATGATAATTTTCTCGAAGAATGATAATTACTAATTTTTAAATTTTAATTATCATAATGATAGAGCTTTAATTCAAGGCTGACTTTTAATGGATCTCTACATACTTCGATTCGACTACCTGACCCACAACTTGAGAGTATTTTTGTGATATTTCGGTTGTTGTTGCACTTATTTCACCATTTAAATTTAAAATTATTAGATAGTTTATATTTTACAATTTGTCAAAAATCAAAACATTTTTCACGAATGACGAAGAAGAAGTGTCATTGGATGATAAAAATCAAAAATAATAAACCACATATATAAATGGTAGAAGCCGTTCAAAAATTTGCAACTTAGGCGACGATGTTTAGAATCATTATCATAAAAATTATCGTAAATTAGATTTTAAAAAAAGAAAAGGCTTAGGCAATATTAAAAACAGATATTCAATGGTTATTAAATGAGTCTATGGGATATAAATTTAACACTTAAATACGGCTTTTGAATGCAACTCATTCAGCTGTAAAACTTCAAAACAACTTTTTTTGATCATTCGACAAAATTTAAGTTAATATGTGTTGTCCTACCTCAAAATTGATCAAATTCAACTTAATAAATGACCCAATCGATATTCGAAAATATGTAAAATTTAAATGTTAAAATAAATTTTTCCCAGTCAATTAAAAAAATACAACTATGGAATAAAATTTTAGTATAGGGTTGTTCTATATAATTAAAACCATTACAATCAATTTAATAGTCATTGCAATCAACTCAATAAACGCTGTAGCTGACTAAATATACTCTGCAACAAACTTAAATAGCTTTACAATTTACAAGGGTTCCTTAGGCTTGGATGCATCGTGTAAAATGCAATAAATTATTTCCAATGAATAATGCAGCTTTGGTACACGGCTCACCTTTGACGGATGGTATGTGGATTAAAGTTTAATTAATGAAAGTCTAGCAAAACAAGAGTCTGTGCTGTGTAGACCTCTTCATAGACGCAGTAAGACGCTGGAATATAATGTTGCACGTAAACAATATCTCAATTGCGGATTATATAAAGATCGCTATGTGATGAACCATTGTAGGTTCGAACACCTCTAAACATCATGCTCAGCAAAAACAAATTTCGCAGTAAATTTAACCAATTTTATACAATTTGAAACTGATTTAATAAACTTTGCAATCAACTTAATAAACTTTGAAATACAAAATATAAGTTCCACCAAAAAATGCAAATCTTTCACATCATCGAATAAATAGCTTATTATTCATTATTCTGAATTTACAGTTCATTTTCCATAACTAGTTGTAGCGGTACACTCTAGACAAAAATTATATATAATATACTAAAAACAACTGTGAATTCTAGAGATGATGATAAAGTTGTAAAACATAGAATAATCGATGATGAATATCTCATTTTTTCGATTTTCAATTTTAATCTATATAATGTAAAATTCTCTAGAGTTGCTTCATTTTATGCATTTCTTACAATACTGTTCACCTTCAGTGAATTTTCGTAGCCGCCAACAATTTTGTCTCTTGATTAAAACCTTACTGCACATTGATATTTGGAGAAAATCAAAATAAAAATTTTAATAATTGTTTTCATCTCCAACATTGTTTTTTTTATTTCAATGTATTGTCCATGCTATACGACAACGTTTTTGTGTTCATTGGATTAAATTAGATTTTTGGGTTGTATCTACAGTGTATTTTAATGTCTATGAAATTGACTAAAAAATTATAGTTGATTATATATAGTTTATCATACCTCCTGGCGAAGAAATTTATAATTTATGGAATCTTTTTAATGTTTATCGCGGTCGTAAATACATTTAGGAAATGAAAAATATCGAAAATTCATGAAGATATTATATACTATATGGAATAGAATCGATAATATATTATGTTGTGTTGCGCATCAAATTCATATTCGTCGAAAATAAATGAGAGATATTCATGCCATATCGATTTTAATGATTATTAAGATTGTTAACAATATTCTAAACGATACAGATAAGTGATATTTCAAATATTTCATTTCATAGATATTCAGAAATTCCGAAATTTTAATTATGATTAACTTAAATCAGTATTTTTCGATCGAAGTTTTTCAACATAATCCATTCATTAAGCATTCGTTAAGACACATGTATATTCAAATTTTTGTTTTTCATTTGAGTTTCATCAACCATTATTTATAGAAACTATCGTTCCTGTTATTTATGAAAAACTCTAAAATGAAGTTTCCTACAATTAATGGTGAAATTTTGGTACGAATTTTTTAGAATTTATTTTATTATACAGTAGGTCAAAAATACTACTAGTAAAGAATAGATAGACTTTGATTGCTATTCGAGTAAATCCAAAAGAATGCAATCTATCTATTCATACATCAAAATATTTTCAATTCTCTCAATTTGTGAAGATGAATATATTAATTTAACTTTCATCAAAATTATTTTTTATCCAATATAAAACGAAACGCATGCGTTTTATCTTTAGATATATATCAAATTAGTGAGTCTCTATAATGAATACAATTAAACGTGAGATATCATCATATTCTAAATTTTAGTAAATTAAAGTATTATGAATAAATAAGTTAGTTTTTAATAACAATTATATAATATGAATATACCAAGCCATAATTATCTCTAGGTTGATTATGAATATCAAATATGCGACAATAATATCATTTTGATACTAGTGAAACAGATCTGAGAAAATATGCTTGATCAAATTCTCATCTTGAATCACCCAATATAAATCCTAATAATTATCACGTTATACATCTCAATGTTTAAGCTTATTTATGTCATTTAATATATATTGGTTCGTGTTGAATCGGCTATTATTATTAGACACAGATATATCTGTATCAAAAGATTTTCAATTCATTAAAATCCATCTTAGACTACCGTAGAATCAAGTTAGATTAGAATATGTTACAATGACAATAAAATATATACTCGTGATTTGCCAAAGACAGAGTTTAAACGTATTGTTAATTTTAAGAGATTTTAATATACATTCATTATTAAAGGCTGGTACGTGCTGAATCTCGGAAGAATTCAATTAATTTTGTCGTTGATAGGCTAAATTCTCAAATCATATAAGTTCTTCAATGTATAAAATAAGATGATTTTTTGAGAGAATTGTCATTATTTAAGTATTATATATCGAAAATCTGAAATTACATAAATTTATGCTAGAATCTCTTATTAATATGATTTATAATGGAAATAAGAATGACAAAGTTTTGATTAAATTTAATATGTGGGATTTGTACAATTTCGAGAATTAACGTTTATACATCGATTAAATCGCTAATTTGTGGTCAAATTCATTTCGTTTTAAAGCCATCGATGTTGATTTGGATTTTGTGTTTGTTCAGACTTTTTGAAAAGGAAACTGTTTCAGATGAGATGAACAAAAATGCTGTCTTCTATAGATCTATAGGGGACACGAAATTCAGAGTCACAGGTGATTTAATGATTGAATACTGTTTTCCACCGTAATATTATTTATTTATATAGGAATGTGTATACTCAGTTCAAACTAAACCATATCCAGAATTTTGAAGTTGATGATTCAAAATTAATTATCCAATTTGTGAAAGGGGACAATCAATATTTTTTTGATATCAATTGTAGCTTGCAAAATTTGGAAAATGTGATTGAAATCAGTCAATGCCGAATTTTTATTCGTTTCGTAGCTGAGAGTCAATCGGCACTTTTGATATGGGGTGAAAAATATTATCTGTCTAAACAGACGGACTATGAAATTGGCGCGCATAGAATAGATTAAAACATTCAAGTTGGTTTGGGATGTATCCAAATTTATATTTATATATAAACGATTTGCGAATAAGGTTCCAACGATACATCAAATCATGTAAAAAGAAACAGCATTCAGAATACGCCAAAAATTATATATTCGATACCGCGATTGATGTTAAACCCTGCGAGAATGATGGTTTAGATTATACAAATGAGGTTAGTGATCCTCGGTTATTCGAACTGGATGTAACACTTGTTTTCATATTTAGTATTTAAGATATAGAATGGGTATGCCAGAGTTTAAAAATCGTTGTAACATAATAATTGGACCTAATGATCTTCAGGGAATCTTTAATGATGTAACGCTTGTTTTTATATTTAGCAATAAAAATGGAATTTTGTTACTTTCAGAATTGTCATGATAATTTTTATGGTGATTATCATAATTATCATCGCGCTAATAAGTAAACAGTTTATCAATCGATTCAACCGTGGGAAAACAAATTCTTTAACTTGACTAAAGCTTCACCAAAAAGATAGAAAATAAATATCTATTGTTTGGTAGTTTTAATATGCTAAATCATGTTTTGTTTTTCCATGTTTTTCTTTCAAATTTTAATTCAAAGTATGAAGATTCAGTCATAAATTTTGTACAATACCGTACCCCTTTTTAAGAGAGGTGCAAAATACAGATGAGCAAATACACTTCAGCAAAAACTGTTGATACAAAATCGAAATGAGCACGTGTAACATAATATTTATTTTATAAAATCAATACAATTCATAATCTTCTAGGCAAAAATGTTTGATTTTGCTTAGATTTTATATAAAAGGTGATTTTACTAAGAATAAACGTTTTTGTAAAGAATGAAACTTTATAAAATTTACATTCAGTTTTGCCTATTATCATTTTATCAAGTATCATTCTTTGTTGATTAATAAAAATGTAGAATATTAAGGTAATAATTTCAAGACAATTGCCTGTTCAAAGTACTTCGAATAGGAACTCGCAAAAATAGTAATAAATCAAATAACGTAAATATCAGAACTTGGTGATATCCGATATTTCTTTTCGAAACCTAATGGAATTCAGTTTACCAATTTGAAATCTGTGTCTAAGAAATTAATAGTGCGAGTACTGTTTTTCCGGTCAACTTCGTCTTATTTTAAAATTCAATTTGGTTATTTGATTTTATAATTGTTTAATTCAGTTTTACAATTAGATTTTCATTTTAACTAGATATAAAACAATCTTTTGGGTTTAAATTATTTAACTTTTTATTAAGCCATCATTCTTTCCATTTTTGTGTTTCGTTTTGTTGACAAACATTTTTTGACGAGGAATATAAATTTAAACATATTCCTGCATTATCAGGGCTAATATTAATTTAGAGGAATATATAATATCCAATTAGTTAGATTTTTCAGAAATTTAAAATCCCTTTAATATAAAGTTTATACCAATATAGAGTATTTACACAAGAAAATACACGTTCATTGGAGATGTGAAAAATAACTAAAATTCGCAAAATCTGCTTACCCAAATGTCCTATCAAAAATTTGGAAAAATACGTCAAACAAAATTTGACAAGTCAGGAGTTCGAAGTTCTCATATCTGGAAACAGCCTCGACATTATTGAAAAGTAGAATGTTGCAAATTTAACTAATATGAATTTTATCAATTAATGAAAATTCATCAAATCACATATTTTAAAATACATGAAAATTAAAAACATAACTCAATATGTTATAATTTTTTAAAATTTATGTTCGCATCAAAAAATGTGTGTTAACTAAACTAAACACAAAATTTAAAGAATAATATTTCACTATAAATATGCATTTTTTCAAACCAAAAATATTAAAAAAATTGATTGTAAATTATATATATTATACATATAACATCATGGCGGTGCGAAATTTAAATGATTACAATTACTTGGAAGAAACTAAGTGTATTTTTGTCGTAATAATATATTTGAATATGCCCAAAGCATATTTTTTCAATGCAGGTGTGTATTTACAATTTATCGAACATATCAATTTTACACAAGTGACAGTTTTCTCTGAGAAAATATCATTGATAAAATTCTTATCTTGAGCCCACATATAATTTATAATAATATTAATGGTATATATCTAAATTCCTGAATCTCTTTACATCAGTCTATATGTCTCTTCATAGGTGTGAATCGATTTGTTACTAGACAAGGATATAATTTAATCCTATTGTTGTCATATCTATCGTTTTTATCTTAGATAATTCAAAATCGGGATTTATGATAATATTATTCAAATATTTTCAAATATAAACTTGATATTGGCAAAAAATAAAGTTTATACACGATGATAAATGTTGATGAGGTTTAAAATACATTGATTCTATTAATGCTGAGGAATGTTGAATCTCGAAATAATTCAATTATTTTTGTCAATTTTGTCGTTGAGAAGCTAAATTCTCGATTCATATAATTCCCCAATAAATGGAAAGTTAAATGCTTTTCTTGAGAGAATGTTCCTCATTTTAAAATTATTTATCAAAACTCCCCAATTACATCAATTTATGCTAGATTCTCTTTTTAATATGATTTCTAATATAATCAAAACAATGAAGTTTTTCATTAAATTAAATATTAAATATTTGGGATTTATACAATTTTTACAATTTAAGTATATAAATCGATTAAATCATTAATTAGTAGTCAAATCTATTTCCTTATAATGCCATCGATGTTGTTTTGGATATTTTGCTTCTTCAGTCTTTTTGAAAAAGAAACTTTTTCAGATGAGATGAACAAAAATGTTGTGCTATATAGATCGATAGGGGACACGAAATTCAGTCTCACAACTTACTTTAAGATTACATACTTTTTTTCGTCGTAATATTTTTATCATATATAGTAATGTGTATGCTTCTTTCGAACCAAATGACATCAAGAGTTTCGAAGTTGATGATTCAAAATTCATTATCCTATTAGTGAAAGAGGAGAATCAATATTTCCTTGATATCAATTGCACTTTTGAAACTTAGGAAGATATGATTAAAATTGGTCAATGCAAAATTTCTATTAGATTTATACCGGAGAGTCAAACGGCCCTTTTGATTTTGGGTGAAACATATCATCTGTCTAAACAGACGGTGTATGAAGTTAGGAGCATATGTTACAATATAAACATTCCAGTGTGTGGAGTATTCATCCACGATTTGATGTATAGTTAAAGTATTTTCGAATAAGGTTTAAAGGATACATAAAATCGTGTACAAAGAAACATCAATTAATATATACCCAACCGTATAAATTTGATAGCAAGATTGATGTGAAACCCTGCGAAAATTATGGTGGACATTATACAAATGATGTGAGTGATCCTCTGTCATTCGAACTTGGCGTAATAGGTTCTTATGATTAGTTTATAAGATTCCAAATTCGTAATTTAGAGTTTAAAGATGGTAGTCGCTGTTAATATTGGACCGAATGATCCTCAGAGAATCGATATTGACGTAAGTCATGCTTTGTATACAGCGATTAAACTACAAATTTATTATATTTGGGAGTGTCGTGATTACTTTGATGATGATAATCGTATTGTTCATCACGCTAATATGTACAAACTGTTGCATCATTCGAAATCGGCGGCCAAAAAAGAATGCTATATATGGCTAAAAACGTGCCTAAAACAGATATAAAATTAATATCTACCGCTTAGTATTAAAGATATTCTATATCTTTTAATATAGGAATTTTTTTATTTTAAATGTGAATTAAAAGCAAAATTAAATATGCACTAAAGAGAAAATACCCTTAAACAACAAAAGCCACATAGACTAAGTTGTGACGACATAATGGCTTCAATAAAGAACGATCATATCTAAAAAAAACAATATAACCAAATTTTTAATTTACAAAATGAAAAAATTACAAATCTTATACGATGTGAATCATTTAAAATATTCAAAATATGCGTTCATTTTTGATAACTATTTTATTAAATCATACACGCAGATAGTTTTAAATATAATTTCCTTAATATGTTTTCATAATCGCGGCAGGACATATTGATATTGGATCATATTTAGACATTCCGCCTATGTACCCGCGAGTAAATGGTTTAGGATACTACTTACGGTTTGCTAAGTTTGAACTTTTTTACGACAGATATGCTACTTCAATATGTAAATGGTCGAATGCGTTTACTTGACATATTACAGGCAGGAGTTGTGTCAACCAATAACAGAGTCTTTAGGTTTATAGACAACTATCAGCCACATGTCCTTGCGTGCTCTACATTGTGGTAAAACAATTAGTAATCATAATATTATCTTCTCAATTTACAAAAGATTATATAGTAACAATAAATATTAAATAGATTGTATTTTTCTACCCTTTCTCAGTTTAAAAATAGACTAAAAAAAGGTGTTTCGGAGGAAGAATACTCAGTGCAAAGATCATATTTGACTAAAGTTTAATGTATTCCTAATATGAACACTAACATTTCATAAACATCATTTTGTATTATACCGCATCAATAACTGTCTAAGATGCAATTTAAAGTAACGTAGGTTAGAATTTTTCAAAATATTGAACACGACGTTAATGCGTTTGTTTAAAAATAAATTTTTATAGTGTATTAACCTCGTAAAACGTACGCATAAGCTAAATAATCATGCTACGGTTCACTCGTTTTGCTCAATATTGTCAATATAACTTATCTTTGTTTCAAAAATCGTTGTTTTCACCTTAGTATTTGGTTGTCGGCTGGCGGGTCTTTCTCAAGGTTATCTTAAATTTGAGGTACAATTCAATGTAAGTATTCCATTGTGGGTGATTTTTGTGAATCATGTTATTCTTGACGTCATGGTGACTGCTGCTATTCGTTTTTTGCGGCTTTGAATATTCTCTTATTTTTTTGACCTGTAAGATTTAAATTGAATGAACTCTTGCTAAATAATTTGTGTATTAGCTACCATATATTTCATATCATATGCCTTACCTAGTTTTTGTTAAAAGTGCAGCCGAATCTCTGGCTTAATTCATTTTGCTCACTGTTTTCAAAATAGACATTGTCTTCTGGGAACAAATATCTTTTCGTATTCTCTGAGAGAGCATGTTTTATTTGTTAAATCTTATTTTCGTGCAAAATTGATTCTATATTCTCTTGATGTTTCAAAATTTCATTAGATATATTTTTGACATTGAGATATCGTTAGACGTGTCGAAAAGTCTACCTTGGTTTGGTAACTAGATCATAAATATCTATGCCTTAGGTTAACCAACAATGACCATAATAGCTTTTGCCATTTTTAGATTCTCATATTTAACAAACAGATTTTTGAATGTGTTCGGCTTAAGCGTGAGAGCTAGCATTAACATATTGCCATCAATGTTTTATTAATGGTTCTGTTCAACCTTTATCTTTACGGTTATTAATCAGGCGATATTGAGTAATTCTTTTTGGCTGATTTTTTGAACATTAGATATATTATAAATATCAGTCGACACAAACTGTTCATGGGTCCATATCTAAGTGACTTCACACGTCTGATCTACGAAGATGTTATCCATAATAAACTTTGCAACTTCCTCTGCTCTTTGGCACAGAATTGTTTTCGCCTTAACCTTCCATCTAAATACTTGATTGGCAACGATAATCTATTTATTGCAGTACTTTTTAATGGTGACAGATCCTGTATAATTTGTATGCCATCTTGAAAACCTCTTGCTGCATTCAAAGGGCATTCGCTCAGCTCAAAGGGTATAGTTCTTACACTTGTTAACATTACACACTTCGCATTTCACCATCGAGTCAGAGATCTCGTTTCTCATTTAATTTCTCTAAAATCGATGCCCTAGTAGTCGAATGTTTAATCTATGCCGAAATGGACGTTATACCACAATAAAACTTATGCAAAAATGTAAAATTTCGAGTGATCGGACCAGATTGGTGAAATTTATTTCTTCCAATATAACATCAAAAACTGTACACGAGTTTATAATTACCCATAGAATATCTGTTGATAGTATTTAATCCTCTCTCGAATGTTTTTTGATGGCTTATATCGATGGCTCCCATTTAATATTTGCAAAAATCTCTAAATTATTGTTAATGAACGGGATAAAGCTTCGGCAAAAATATTTTTCTATTTCCCGGGATAAATTGTATTCCATAGTCTTAGCCTCTAAATGATAAGGCCTAAATCCTACTCCAACCTCTAACCTCATTTAAGATTTTTAAATGTTAGATGATTGCGATCTGTAAACTGTAATATTTATATATCATACAGATATTGCTTGAATTTAGGAGTAGAGAAATCTATTCTCCACGTTCTATCAATCGTCTGGTACAGGTCTGCGTTCCCCATAAAAGAAGGCAAGCAAACGCTTTTGGAATGTCAACGCTGTTAATCTTTTGGAATATACACGCATCTACTGCTTTATACGACCCGTTTATAGAGAGTTTTACAGGTATTTTTAATTCACAATATTCCTACAAAAGATAATCTGCCATCAAATATATAAATTATATAAAGGATTCGTCGCATATCTCATCTCTATGCCACGGCTTCCTGTTCTCGAAATTTTATAGAATGTTTCTGAGATGTATGGTAAGTTGGAGATTTCATGACTAAAATCGCGAATGTTGCCAAAAAAGAGGATAATTTTTTGTTATAATCATGTTTTTTCTAGTTAACGATGACTTCAACATCGGATGTATTGAGCTTTATCGAGTTTTCAGAAATCTTGAATCTGATGTAAGAAATTTAATTACAACATAATGGACATTTATCATCGTGGAATCTAATGTTATATTGGAAATTTCTTGAGATTCTTGTTAAGTGCGTGTTTCTGATTTATGATGAATTAGCATCAATTAATACGTCGAGGCAATAGTAAAATCAACCCTCAATTACATGTAGTATTTTGTTCATAAGTCATTGTAAGGTTGCGTGAGCGTTCTAGATGAATAAAAACATCACGTTGAAATGATAGTTTTGGATACCGAGCCCAAGATACATAATCGTCATAAGCATTTAAATCTCACCTATCGAAACATAAATACAGCCCGATTTTAAGTTAAACTTCGAATAATACCTTTTCTCTGATATCCGTTCGATCATTGAACCAATAGGTTGGATAAAGTACTCGTCTATTATCGTCCCATTGATAAGGTCTCACTATCTATGCAGATGATGAATCCCAAGGTATTTTTTAAGAGAATAGCAGGTGATAACAAACCTGGTAATACTCTGATATATTATTCCAGCTGACTTCATTTCGTTAAGCTATTTTTAATTCTCGTCTCTAAGGTCGTCAGAAAGACAATATGTATTCGTTATAACGGTTTTATCCGATTTCGTTTCAATGTGATGCGGGATTTCATCATGTTTATTAATATCAGAAGAAGATATTAATAAAACTCAGAGGATTTTGATGTCAGTATGTCGATTATTGAGTTCTAGGTCGTTGCCTTGAAACGATTAAGGTTGATAATTAATCCTACACTCATGGCATTTGCAAATTAGAGAGAAAGTATATTTCGAGAATTCATGTCGATTTTTATGAGTTCTGACTTAGAAAAATCATGGCAAATATTCAAATCGTACTTTAGATTCACAAATGTGTGAAAAATCGAATCAAAAATATATTTTCTAATTATGAAGCATATCTGCACTTTCTTATGTTAATGAATCGAATGTCTGTAGGCTAAATAGAGTGTAATTTTTGAGGTTGATATTTCCCCACTTGATATAAATCGATTATTTATACGATATAGGATTGCTCATGTTGCAATTGTGGGTGAGAGATCGAGTGATTTCTCTGTAATTTGAACATCAACGCAGCAATTATTGTCATTAAAATCAGCAACTCTGGCATTATTCACGACAATATTAATTAGAATTTTTTTTGTATATCAGATTCGTTTTTTCAAACGGAATTGTGATCCCTGCTCTGGCAAGTGTAACAGGTTATACCTGTTTTATAGCTATCAGTTCTGAGATTTTCGCCACAACATTTATTGCATTTCTTTCTTGGTTTCATTCAATCTCTTGAAGTCGTCGCCAATTCGATCTTCTCTAAACTTGTCGTAATTTCGTGGTTTTCTAACTCGCACCATATTATGCTTTGGATTGCATACTGTTCTTGGGTTGTTCTGTAACAACGATGTAGGGTAGATTAGGGTTTTGAAACTTAACGGACATTTACCCAGATATACTTTCGCCTTTTCAAAGATCAGACCCAAAGAATTGTCGTCGAATTGCCTCAAAACAGACTAGACTTCCTGTGATATCGATTTCATTTTCTTTTGCTTTAGCATAATATTTTCGTCATGTGCTTCTAACTTTTGTGGTTCCGATTTCAGAAGTTTCCTTATCCTTGATACAAAATCATATCTGGTCCTCTCGTGGTTAATACTCTGCTTATTAGACTTTAAAAATGCTGAAGAACGAGTTTCCAGAGAAACATACTGTTTAAGAATTCAATCAATTTTTCATATTTTTTTTCAGATAGTATTTCGTTAAAAAATGTCGTTTTTTTCTCCCCACAACTCTATTTTTTACAGTACTGGAATATACGCAATCAGATGTTGATTGTCCCATCCATTCTCAACCGTAGTCAGCTAAAAAGTTATCATCAAATAATCAACGTTAGCTATATCTCCAACAATATATGACTGGAATAAATCCATAATTTTAACTAGTGATGTCGAAATATAGATATTCAATTTAAACATGAGCTCATTCTAAATAGTTAGAGTACATTAACGATAATAAATATTGCGAAAACTTCCATAAATTGAAACACTCTATCGAACACTTACTATTTTTCGCTTGGTTTAGTTTCTTAAGAGCTCATACATAAATGGAATTGCTCTATTATTAATTTGAGTATGAATCGTAAAAAATAGACTAATTTCTCATCAGCAATCTTGAATAATACACCCAATAAACCAATGTGATTATTGCCTAAATAATTGAAAATTTGAGCATGTACCCCATAAACAACAGTCTATGTCTACATCACTCTAGTCCATAACAAGGTAATCTTAATATCATATATGTTGCGTTTAGGTGTTAGGAAAAATATTTCCTGACTAGTATTCTACCATCATTATTATCATCAGGCTTATTTCGTTTCATTAGATGGTCGGATGGCTTGTGGAATACAAATGGGAAAAGTCTACGTGCTTCCAGTGAGATTTCAGATCTATATAAAATAATATTATGAGATTTGTCACCGTAATATTCAGTTCGTTCGCAGAAAGTGGCCTTTATGTCGCTTTCTGTTTTTATTATATCTGTGTAAGGTAATAGCTGATTTAGTATTTCAGTCTCATATATTTATTACGTATATCTATCTAGACACTCTTTTTGTATAACTCTACGAAATACGATCATTCTTGAATAAGCTTGTCAGTTTAATGTCTGAATAATTCATTCAAAAATTGGATATTTCCTTTAGGTATATAATACCAACAATATGTTTAACTAAATATTTAAATCGAGACAGCTAATGTTAAGAAAGATTTAAATTTTGATTAAGATTTTTTTAATCGATATATTTTTCAATCATTGGAAGTGCTAATATATTGCTATTTTTAATGTTCATGTAAAAAAATTTTTCAGAATTTTTACATGCCCATATTTTAATTCAACACAGAAAATGAGGATATAATATTAATCCCGGATTATCAAAACATTAATTTTTTGGACAAAAATATATTTAGGATTAAAAATTCATCAAAAATAAATATAAACAGATATTTTTTCATGAAATTTGACAATTATATGAAGTTTTGGAGTCCACTATTTAGAAGTAGATTTGCAAAAAATATTCGATTTTCAGTTTATAATCGATAAAATTACAAAAAAACACCGAGATAATTACATATGCATAAAAGAAAAAATGATAAAACAAAACAATTAAAATTAACTCAAAATATGTCGTATCTGGTTGAAGAAGTGATGATAAAATATTTAATTACAGTGATTACGACGTCAAGAACCGTTTATATTTGAGCAATACTAATATTTTAGACGTGGTATTCTAAGGATCCGATCTTCAGATATCAAATGTTGCCAAAATCTATAGAGGTGTATATTAACCCGGAAGAGAATTTTTTTGCAAAATTTACAAAAATCAATATTTGAAAACAGGTTAATTCAACTAAAAATTAACATATCAAAAAATGCCCTCATCATGTTTATACAATACTACTTAGAAGTTACAAAATATTTCTTTTTCTCAAAGAGATTTTTATGACAATTCTTTAACACGGAAGCTATGACGATGGAGAAACTATTACTTTATAAAAGTATATTAGTATATTTGAATAATCCCCTATTGTATTATCGTGGTTTAGATAAACGGATTCCAAACTTCGTTTCATTAGACATTTTACACATTAGGTTTTACTGGAGGTAACTCAACCTTAATCACCAAAGTTGAATACACCATTTATCATTCCGAATGACCCATTTTCGCATACAACGCATAATTTCTCATGTAGAAAGACCGATTCCTGCATTTTAATGACCGAATATCTGCAAACGTAAAAAATATTTACAGCGTTACATCATTTTTCATTCAAAAATGTCGATAATTTCAAAATTAAAGCAAAATTTATATTCAAGTATTTGAAAATTTAAATGTAAATGTTTTAAACACACTTAATGTAAAACGCGTGGATTCTCGAATCCAACTGTCTCAGTCGTTCCATGAAATCTGAGTGAACGCTTGATTTCGAAATGGAAGAGCCATATCACATCATGAATGACTGTTTTTGACTGGAACAGTCTATTTGCCATACTTTCGGAAGCGTTCACTCAGATATAAAGGAACGATTTCGAGTGTTTATTCGCGAATAACGCGTTTTGTATCTACAATGTTGAAACCTGAACTTTTAGATTAATTTTCACATAATTTCATTAAAAAAACACGTCAATTTTAATGAAATCATCGACGTTTTGAGATGATAAATGATGTAATGCAGTCAAAATTTGAAATTAGCGCAGATCTTCGGCCATTACAATGCAAAAATCTGCCATAATAAATGAAAATAATAGGCCATTCGTAATGAAAAAGTGTTTGTTATATATTTTGGAATCTGTCAAAAATCAAAACATTTTTCATGAATTACGAAAAATTATAGTGACCGGCTGATAAACATCATAAATAAATAACACATATGTATATATCAATGGTAGAAGCCGCGAGAAAATTTTCTGTTAAGGCGACGATGGTGAAAATCGTTAAAAGAAAAATTATCGTAATTGAGATTCTTAAATGAGAAGGCTTAAGCCAGGCGTTCTCAACCCGGGGGTCGATTGACAATTTTGGAGGGGAGGGGGGATCGCCAAATAATTCTGAAAATATGACGTAATTTATTTATTCAAACGTGTAAAATTGATCATTCAACCAAATTTTTATGCTGGTGTTTACAATATATATTCATCAATCGCGTTTGAAAAAAAGATATAATAGATAACTTAATCTGATTTTTAAAACGTTTTTATTGTTTCAGCATAGTCATATTTAACCATTAATACACAATCCCATTACACGGGTTGAAGAAGCATACATTTACGCCAAAGCAGGAACAAAAATACAACAGGTATTAGTACATAGAAAGGAATATATATTTAAATATTACGAAGAATCGAAAGTTATAATGAAGATTATTTACGTCTCGGATTCACTTCAGAAGTTAAATATAGATTTGAAAACCCTAAATACATTAGTTGTGCAAAAGTTATATCAGATGAATCTATGCAGCCGAGCAAACTTCAATGCCTTTTGGACATGCATCTGAACTGTTTGAACAAGGACACAAATTATTTTAGATAGAAATCTAATGGTGTCTGGAAAATCGAGCTTGACGTTTGCGGCAGTTGAAATAATCGAAACGTATCTGCAGTGGTTCCATCATATTAGGGGTCGATCCGAATCGCCAGATCTATGAAACCTCGCAAAATAGCTGATGAGTTACTATTGCCATCAGCCAAGCATATTGTCCGAGTCATGATTGGAGATGAATATGTAAATAGATTTAATTGGATATACATATCACTCGACACAGTACACCGGAGAATAGCTGACATATCCGCAGATATTCTCGATCAAATGATTCAGGAAATGAAATCCTCGACACTTCTTATATTTAGAATTCAGCTTGATGAATCCACAGACATTGAAAATAGCTCACAATTTATGTGTATGCTAGGTAACTACACAATAGTGTTTTTAAGATGAATTCCTCTTCTGTAAAGTCTTGAAACAACTAGTAAATAATGTGATATATGTGAAAAATTTTGTACATATCTAGAAAAGCATTAATTCTCATGGACAAATATTGGTTGCTTGTGCACAGATGGTTCTGTAAATATGATATGGTTTCGTCTGGAATTCAATGTTTGGTACAGAATGAATCGAAGAAAACCGTTTGAAATCTATTTATGATTCACTGACAAATAGTCGCAAAGAATACACTGCCATAGGAATTACAATGCGTAATTATACATGTGATTAATTTTGTTTAGTCAAATTCTTTGCATAGTCGACTGATTGCAAAAATTTGTAACAATTTTAATGTATCCCACAATATTCTTTTTTTTACCGGAAGGGAAATCGCTATAAGTAGGAAAAGTTCTAAAACGTGTTTTTGATCTTAGTGAAGAACTAAGATAATTTTTAATCAGAAACAAAAACGACGGTCAGGATCTCTTTGTAATGAACAATGTGATGTTCAGGGAATAGCTTGTGTGGTTATATTTTCGATATTTAATAAATTATATTTATAACTACTAGGATAATTTTAAACACGTTTCGACTATTCATAAAAGATTAAATACTACAAAATTAAACTTCAGCTTTGACAAAATAAATTAAAGATGTTCCAAATCTTATCTGAATTTAATGAGAAAAATGAAGTTGAACCTGATCAAAGAAATATGGGTGTAATTATGCTGGAAGAACATTTTCAACGGCATGATGACTAAATATCATTATTTTTTTCAAAATCCAACTCATACCCATTCTGTAAGAAATCCATTTACAGTATTTGTTGAATATGTTTTCGACACATTACGTGAATCATTGATTGAAATCATAAATGGCGATGTCTCCAAAACCGATGTCTGCTGAATTTCACTTTCACAATTGTGGATAAAGTATTTGAAGTCTTATTCAGCTGTATCTAAGCCGTTTTTAAGGTTTCCTCTACCATGGCAACCCACATCTCTTTGCGAACCTTGTTTAGAGCCGTTTATTTATCTAGTCTAAATATAGTAATAAGACTTGACTCAGAATATGACGTTGGTTGTGATTTTGCCCAAACAGTCTCAAGAATTCCAGATCTTGTCAATTAACAACAAGATCAATCTTTGCTGTGATGAGGACATGGTAGAACATGTAAAAACAATATATTAGTAATTTAGTTTACATTATTGCTCAGGCCCAGCTAAGAATTTAAATTTGTGCATAAATGTACATCATCAATACTGTGATTACGCTACATTTAAAATTAAATATAGCAATCGATAAATATAATACTTTTTTATTTAAATTATAGTCAGAAATATATTTTGAACAAAAATAATTGCATATAATTTTTCGATATTAAACATAAAGTAGTGTTATATTCGGTTTCTCAAATTTTAAATTTTACCATTTGAATCAGTAATATATTCTATGATTATGATTTGTATCTTTAAAAATATAACAGTGATTATGACGTTATAAATTTTTTTAAATGGGTGTGTGTGGGGGGGGGGGTCGCAGCGCTTTGATAAAAGGATTAGGGGGATTAAAGGGGTCGCAGCATAAAAAAGTTGAGAACCCCTGGCTTAAGCAATAGCAAAAACTGAAATTCAAGGGTTAGTACTATAGTCCTATCGATATATATTCTCCATTCAAAGACAGTTTTAAATGAAAGATCAAAAATTTGAAAAGTTTAAAGATCAATATTTTTCATCATTTCACAAAAGTTAAGTTTATTTGTGTTGTCATACCAAAATATCGACCAAATTAAACTTACCAAATATCCGAATTGATATTCAAAAATGTGTAAAGTTTTGTGCTAAAAATAATTGTTTTTTCCTGCCAATTTAAAAAAAAGGAATAAAATTATCAAATAGGGTTGTTCTACATAATTAACTACATTGCAAAATATTTAAAAGGTCACATTCATCAACTCTTTAAACCAATTAACAATCTTAATAACATTTGAAATCAATTTAATAATCACTGCAATCAACCTAATAAAAATGTAGCTGACAAAATAAACTCCGCAACAAACGTAAAAATGTTTACCATTTACAAGGGAACGATAGACGTAGCTGTATCGTGTAACACTGAAATAAATTTCTTCAATAAGGAAAGCAGCTTTGCTCCCTATCTCTTATTGAGAGATGGCGTGAGGATAAATGTTTAGTAAGTGAGAGTCTTACAATACACGAGTCTGTGCTGTGCAGATTGGTGCATAATCGGAATAAGATCATAGAAAAAATTGTTGCACGTGAACAACATCTCATTTGCGGACTATGTTATGATCTCTGTGTAATGAACAATTGCAGTTTCGAACACATCAAAAAACCGGGGTCAGCAAAAATAAACTTTTAAATAAATTTAACAGGCATTTTATTCAATTTTATACAGTTTGAAACCGATTTAATATATTTTGTAATCAAATTAACAAGCATCGCAATAAACTTAAAAAAAGTTATAATATACTTTATAAACATAGAACTTTACAAAATATAAGTTTCACCAAAAAATATAAATCTCTCCCATCGTCGAAGAATAAGCTTATTTTTACTTATGCTGAATATACAGTTCATTTTTCACGACTAGTTGTAGCGGTACACACTTGACAAAAATTTTAGATCAGATATTAAAATAATTACGAATTCGAGAGATGATAACGTCGTAAAAAATAGAATAATAGAGTATGAATATCCCAGTTTAATTCAAGTTTCAATTTTAATCTATTATGTCATCAGCTCTTATGAGTTGACCTATTTTATCGATTTCTTACAATACTGTTCTCGTCCATTGACTATTTTGCAAGCGACACGGCTATATCAACGCAGAACAGATACCTGGTTTCTTCGCCACAAACCATATTTTATCTTGATTAAATCCATATGCCCTGTGATGTTTTGCGAAAATCCAAATTTTTAATAAATACTATATGTTTACCTCTCCAGCATTGTTTGTTACTTCTATCAATTGTCCATTGGTAGACGCTACCGTTTATCAGTTCATTTGTTTCAATAAAATTTTTGGTTAGTATCTTCAGTGTATTTTCGTATCGATGAAATTGACTAAAAATGAAAGTAAATGATAAAATTTATATCACACCTCACGATCCAGAAATTAATTTATGGAAAATGGTTATTAGGTTTGTCGTGATCGTTAATAAATTCATGAAATGAATTATGAAAAAGATAGTAAAATCACATATTTTATACTTTATGAATAGGAATCGGAAATATATTTTATTGTACTGCGCATAAAATAAATATTTTACAAGTAAAAATGAGAGATATTAATGCTAAATCAATTCTTAATAAATGTTTATTAACGTTCCACGAATCTAAGCGACTAGTTTGAGCAATATTTATAAATATTTGCTTTCATAGATATTCAAAATTCCCAAATTTAATTAATTTGAACTTCACTCAGTATTTTCCGATGAAAGTCCTTAAACATCAAGGTCCTTAAACATCATCCATTCTCTAAGGAAGTAGTTAAGACACATGTATATTCTAATTTTTGTTTTTCAATTGAGATTCGTTAACAATTTTTAATATAAAAGTGGGGTGCTGTTATTAAATAAAAACCGTAAAATGAAGTCTTGCTACAAATTATGGTATAAATTATGGACGATTTGTATAAATTTCATCAGATTCAAAACCGTGTCAAAAATACTGCCAATAAAGTATAAACACTGTTTGATCTCTATTTGAGTATATAGAAAACAATGAAATATAATTATTAATGCATGAAAATATTTTAATTTAGATAAATTAGTAGATATGAATAAATTTATTTAACTTTGATCGAATCATGATAGTTTGATCCAATAAATATGATACGCGTGCGTGTAATATCCGGAGTTACTCACGCGACAAATGATATCGATTATTTATAGATCATATTAGTGAGTCTTAATGATATATACATTTAAAAAACATACATTATCATATCCTAAAATTTTACGTAAACAATACTGTTTTGAGTATATATGTTCGTTTTTTGTAATAATTATATATTATTATTCCACGACGCTTAACTGATCTCCATGTTGATTATGGATATCAATAATATGACACTCATATCACTTCGACATGGGTACAATATATCTCGGACAAAATATCATTGATAAAATTCTCATCTGGATAGATCATATATAATACACATTAATTATCACCATATATATCTAAACATTCACAACTTAATTTTGTCATCTGAATATACATGGATTCGTGTTGAATCGGATATTTTATAAGACGAAGATATATCTGTATCAAAAGATTTTCATTTGATAAAAATCCATCTTAAACTACCAAAGAATCATGATATCTGAGAATATGTTGAAAATGAAAATACGAGATTTACTCATGATTGGCGATGATGGAGTTAAAATTTATTAATATAATTTGGGGATTTGAATATATATATTGATTCTCTTAAGGCCGATAAATATTGAATCTCGAAACATATTAATTATTTTTGATATTTTTTTCATTCAGTAGCTAAATTCTCAAATTATATAATGTCCGCCAATATGGAAATAGGATGATTTTTTGAGAGAATGGTCATCATTTAACAATTATAGATCGAAGATCCCTAATTAGGTAAATTAACGTTAGAATCTTTTGTTAATATGATTTCTAATGGAAATCAGAATTTCAAAGTTTTGATAAAATTTAATATTTAATATGTGTAATTTGTACAATTTCGAGAATGAAGGTTTATATATAGAATAAATCGCTAATTCGTAGTCAAATCTATATCCTTTTAGTGTCATCGATGTTGATTTGGATATTTTGTTTGTTCAGTCTTTTTGAAAATGAAACTGTTTCAGATGAGATGAACAAAAATTCTGTCTTCTATAGATCTCTAGGGGACATGAAATTCACAGTCACAGTTGGTTTAACTATTGAATAGTGTTTTCCATTGTAATTTTTCTTTATATACATAGGAATGTGAATACTCATTTCAAACCTAACCCCATCAAGAATTTTGAAGTTTATGATTCAAAACTAATTATCCAATTTGTGAAAGAGAAGAATCAATATTTTTTTGATATCAATTGTAGCTTGCAAAATTTGGAAGATGTGATTGAAATCAGTCAATGCAAAATTTCTATTAGATTCGCAGCTAAGAGTCAATCGGCACTTTTGATTTGGGAGGAAAAATAATATCTATCTTAACAGACGGATTATGAGATTGGCGTGCATAGATCAGAATATCAACAATCAAGTTGGTTTGGGACGTATCTACGATTATATGTATATTTATACGATTTGCGAATATGGTTCAAAGGATACACCAAATCATGTAAAAATTAACGACATTCACCATATGCCAAAAATTATAAACTCGATAAAACGATTGATGTGAAACCATGAGAAAATGATGGTTTAGATTATACAAATGAAGTGAGTGATCCTCAGTCATTCGAAATTGATGTAACAGTTGTTTTTATATTTAGCATTTAAGATATAGGTTAGGAATGCTAGAGTATATAAATCATAGTAACATTATAATTGCACCGAGTGATCTTCAAAAATGGATAATGATGTAACGCTTGTTTTTGTATATTTAGCGATCAAATTGGAAAATTTATTACTTTTACAATTGTCATGAATATTTTGATTATGATTCTCTAATCCATCATCGTGCTAATAAGTAAAAAGTATCAATCGATATCAACGTATGAATACACATGCTTGAACATGGCTAAAGCTTGACCAAAAAAGATAGAAAATAAATTCGAATGTTTGGTATTTAACAAAATGAAAAATATTTTGTTTTTTTCCCAATATGTCTTTAACAGTTATATTCAAAGTATGTATATTAAGTAGAAAATTTATAATATACTATTCACATGTATAATTTCTTTGCTCAATAATGTCATTCAAATGTTCCGATAATCACATTTTTTTTGAAATGTAATTTTAAACTTACAAACATTATATATTCAATGGTTGTGAGAATATGCCTTCAGATGCATCAGTCTGACATGCGCAAACTTTTAAGTAGATTTGACTGCGCTACAATTCATATGTTTGGTAAATACAGTCGATTACGCTTAATTGAGACACATTGGGAATTGGGCGCTTTGTCGCTATTATGCGGCTTTCCCAATAAAGCGAATTTCAAATTTTTTTTCGATTCATTTATTTGGTTTTGTCAACTAAGGTCATTAACCAATACTACACACATAAAATTGAATCATGCATATTTTTTTCAATAATATTATTTTATTAACTCTTGGAATCTGTAAATTGCTTATTAGCAATATAAATTATTATATCATTTACGAATGCTTATGTAATATAAACATTTAATAAATAAATCCAAATTAAAAAAATATATGGGGAGATAGGTACATGTAATTTATTTTAATGCAAAAAATGAGTAAAGTGCAGTCTGCTTTTGTTTTTGTAGCATTCAACTTCTATAAAATCAGCAAGATATTCAGTGCGGATATAGGACCTCCTTCCTTTCATTCCTGTGTAAAATAACGCTGTAACACAGCCATACATTTTTTTGCCTCCTGGTTAGTCACATGGCAGGTTAATCCATCGTCATCTTCTTCAAATTTGTCATGTTTTGTTTTAATAGCTTAGACAATTAAATCCTCTCAATCTTCATTATTATCGTAACATGATAAATTGTTATCTATTGTTAAAAATTTTTCATAGTAAATAGTAGGAACAGGCAATATATCTCACTTTTCATCATTTCTTAAAATTTCGAAAAAAATCCAAGGGTTTAAAACCGCAGTTAGTACAACAGTTCTGTATTGTCGGGGTTTTATATCTCGCCAGCTGTCAGCGACAAACTCTATTGCTTGCAAAAAGGAAATATTAGCAAAAATCTGTCTGACTGTTGTTGTACTTTTTATAAATATTCATCAATGGATTCTAATATGTAATTAACCAATTTTCCATGATACAATGTCTTAAAATTTTTTATTACGCATATGTCCATTGGTTGCACTAACGATGTGGTATTAGAAGGAAGAAATTCCAGCTGTATATTTTATAGATAGTCTTAATGAGGATGTGCTGCACAATTGTGAACAAGCAGCAAAATTTTTCTTTGTTTATGTTTTAAATTTTAGTCCCAACTAGTAGGCCAATTTCGAATAATTTCTGAAGTTATCCAAGTATTTTTGATTGAGTGGTACTCCACTGATAAACCCTCTATT
>JWZT01004237.1:46588-59584 GCA_000827895.1 Thelohanellus kitauei
TACCTTACATATTTGTACAGCATAACACAGCAATGCGGTCCATCGCCTTTTTATAACCAGACAGTGCAATGTGTTTATAGCATAAAGAACCGTCTAGGTATCACGATAATAGAGACCTATTTCATCAGCATTGTAAATGTCATCAGCAAAAAAATTTTCTAAAAAAGTATTAATTTTCGTTTTGTTATAACTGTTCGGTACTTTCGTTGTCGGCACTGCCCTTTTCATCGTGGGCGTTTTTTATTTAAAATTGTGTCTTGCTTTCCATCGCAATAACCAACCCTCATTTGCATTGAATCGTGCCGGCTCATTGTTTTAACAAACTGTTCTGACTTCGGCTTAAGTATTGGGAGTTGATATTTACGATTTGGCCATTTACGATAGAAAACTGTTGATCTAGTGCTGTTTTCTTCTTCTGCATCCTTCCCATCGCGTCTTCTTTTGAATGTTCCTGCTTGCCATTCTTGTCATACAAATTCTTCACGCAGATGACTTTCTTATCGTATAACACGCGTTATGGTAGATTTTTGTAGACCAGTTATCTCAGCAAGCTGACGATAACTTATTTTAAGTGGCCAGCTTTATATTTTATCAAGAAAAGAAATATTATTGGAGAGTGTGAAATCATTTATTGGCGTTTCAGGAATGGTCAAATTTTAGAAAAACTAAAAATATCAAAAAATATGCTAACGCACTGTTCTCGTGCGAGGTGTTTTGCTGACTTGATAAATGCGGCACAATTGAGAAAGTCGTCACGCGTGAGGTGTATTGGTAACATAATAGGATCGGCAAACCTCGCGCCGATCAGTTGTGAGACTATACACCATATCAAATTCTCTGTACATATGTATTCTTGAGAATACGTGTCACTTAATATATACTGTGATCTAAAATTTACGGTCCCAATTAAGCGGAATCGACTGTATTTATCTTTGACTTTTTAAATAATAGCAATAATAATAATCAAATCATAAAATTTTAATATCTTTATATCAAATTCCGAACACGAACGTATTTAATGATATATGATACCTATTTATATTTTTCAGCATCATCTCACAATAACGAGATATATCGTGCTGAGTCTTCACTTATAAAATATTGATATAAATTTCTAATTCTAAACAATTGCGTGAAATTGTGATTTTTAGACAACACACAATTAATAGCAAGCCAGTTCCTAAAATAATATGTATCTTTAATTCATAGGGCAGAATTTCAATAACGACAGTTTTTGTCTACTGAGAAGAATTTCTTATGCCATTTTAACAAATAAGTGTCTAATAAATGATCATCATTAGATCAAATAGACTAATATTTCCCACGTTTAAAATCTTTTTTTTATTTGTTTGAATTGTTTACAAATCATGTGCAAATTATTTGAATTGCACGAATTTAATTATATTTGGAACCAAGGGGCAACAATTGTAATTATGTGAGCCAAACAGTCAGACTGATACTTTCAAGATACAATTATTTCTGATATATGAAATATTTAACTGCTTTCGATTAAAGAAATCAAAGTGTTATAAAATAATATAGGAGGTATACATCGTGATTCTTATCCAAAACATATCATTTCATAACCTATAAGAACATCAATAATTGGACATATTTATTAATTAAAGCTCAGATAGGTGGATATTCAAAATATTATATTATAATGATTCTGCGAGAACAATTTGACTAATTTACGAAAATTTGTCCGAATTTTTTAATTAATTCTAAAAGGTTGGCGTTCATAAATTCATTTCTGATCGTATATAAAGAAGTAAAATTATATAATATATATAAAATGATAATTATGGCATAAATGGCTACATATTCAACAAATTGTTGAATTCAATATTAGTGACGTCTATCTGAGTTGCTTTAATCAAAATCAACAGAAATTGACATTGATAAGATATATTCTGTAGGTACTAATTAACATGCATATTCTAGCTGCTAAAAACTACTTTTATATATGAATTTTGGAATACCAACGTGCTGACAGCCTTTTGAACTATGTTATTCAGTTTGTTAAACTAAAAGAAGTACACATATGGCACATGTCATTACAAATCTAGTTTATGATTATATATCATTGTAATAGTGTTTATATAATGAAAAATTATGATAATTATGCAAAACTAGATGTTTTGTGGCGAAGTCTCTGTGATTGTTATATTTTGAATATCCGTTTGTCGGATCTTTAAATTGCACATTCCGAGTATGACCTGCCCCATGTCCGTTTTGAACTTCCATTGTTCGAGTGGGGAGGTAAAATCAATTATTCTGCAATACAAATTCAATTATTATTGTCTCTAAAAAGTAAATTTTTATGGAATCATTTAACGATCGCCTGCCTCCTGAAGCTCTACTTATGAATATCATATTGCTAGATGCAGTCGCAAATGATTTTTTGTATGAATAACTATCTTTTATCATTTTAAGAGAATTATTTGCTTTACATCACTTTATTTACAAATGAAAATACCGGTCATAAGACAAATGATTATGATAATACTTTACGGTTTTAGACATGTCACACAGTATAAAACTGAGACAAAAATATAGTCAATGATGTATAAAGGTAGTTTGAGATCACTACCCGAGCAGTTATTGTTAAATCACAATTTTGAATCCTGTAAAGAAAAATATTTGTATTAAGTCGAATTTTGAAAAACGAATATATTCAAATAATTTTCATTTTATAATGTATATATTAGAGAAAACTCTAAATTTCACACACACGCAAAGACTTAAACATTCATGTGTATTCGTATATATGAGTATTTTGGAGATAAAAACATTGATTGTAAATGATATATATTATAATAGTGACATCGTGGCGGTGATAAATTTAATTGATTACAACTATTTTTAAGAAATAATGTATTTTTTTGTCATCATAATATAATTTACATCGGCCTAAATCAAATATTTTCAATGCACGTTTGTATCAAATCTTAATCGAACATATCACTTTTACACAAGTTACAGTTTTAGGAGATAATATCCTTGATCAAATTCTTATCTTGAGCACACATATAATTTCTAATAATCATAATAGTATATATCTAAATTCTTGAATCTGTTTACTTTCATCTGTATGCCTCTTGATTCGTGTTGAATCGATTTGTTATTAGACAAGGATATATTTAAATCCTATGATTGTCAAATCTATTTTAATCTTGGATAATTCATAATCGGGATATATGATAATATTATTCAAAGATTTTCAAATATCAACTTGATATTTGCAAAAAATACAGTTTATACACAATGATCAATTTGATGAATTTTAACATACATTCATGCCATTTATGCTGAAGCATGTTGAATCTCGAGATATTTCAATTATTTTTGTCGTTCAGTAGCTAAATTCTCCAATCAAATAATGCCCTTTAAATGGAAAATTAAATGCTATTCTTGAGAGAATGTTCCTCATTTTAATATCATGGATCAATATTCCCCAATTACATCAGTTTATACTATATTCTCTTTTTTATATGATTTCTAATTAAAATCAAAACATTGAATTTTGATCAAATTTAATATTTAATATTTGGGATTTGTACAATTTTTAGAATTTATGTATATAAATAGATATAAATAACTAATTAGTAGTCAAATCCTATTTCCTTATAATGCCATCAAGGTTGATTTGGATATTTTGTTTGTTCAGCCGTTTTGAAAAAGAAACTTTTTCAGATGAGATGAACAAAAATGTTGTATTCTATAGATCGATAGGGGACACGAAATTCAGTCTCACAACATACTTTTTGATTACATACTATTTTCCATTGTAATATTCTTATCTTATATAGGAATGTGCATAATTCTTTCGAACCAAAGGACATCAAAAGTTTTAAAGTTGAGGATTCAAAATTAATTATCCAATTCGTGAATGGTGACCTTAGATATTTCCTTGATATCAATTGCACTTTGGAAAATTTGGAAGATGTGATTAAAATTAGTCAATGCAAAATTTCTATTAGATTTATACCGGAGAGTCTAACGGAACTTGTTATTTGGGGTGAAACATATCATCTGTCTAAACAGACGGAATATGAAGTTAGCGAGCATATGTTACAATATAAACATTCCAGTGTGTGGGGTATTAATCCACGATTTGATGTATATCTACAGTATTTTCGAATAAGGTTTAAAGGATACATAAAATCATGTACAAAGAAACATCAAAATAAATATACCCAACCGTATAAATTTGATAGAACAATTGATGTGAAACCCTGCGTGAATGATGGTGGACATTATACAAATGATGTGAGTGATCCTCTGTCATTCGAACTTGGCGTAATAGGTTCTTATGATTAGTTTATAAGATTCCAAATTCGTAATTTAGAGTTTAAAGATGGTAGTCGCTGTTAATATTGGACCGAATGATCCTCAGAGAATCGATATTGACGTAAGTCATGCTTTGTATACAGCGATTAAACTACAAATTTATTATATTTGGGAGTGTCGTGATTACTTTGATGATGATAATCGTATTGTTCATCACGCTAATATGTACAAACTGTTGCATCATTCGAAATCGGCGGCCAAAAAAGAATGCTATATATGGCTAAAAACGTGCCTAAAACAGATATAAAATTAATATCTACCGCTTAGTATTAAAGATATTCTATATCTTTTAATATAGGAATTTTTTTATTTTAAATGTGAATTAAAAGCAAAATTAAATATGCACTAAAGAGAAAATACCCTTAAACAACAAAAGCCACATAGACTAAGTTGTGACGACATAATGGCTTCAATAAAGAACGATCATATCTAAAAAAAACAATATAACCAAATTTTTAATTTACAAAATGAAAAAATTACAAATCTTATACGATGTGAATCATTTAAAATATTCAAAATATGCGTTCATTTTTGATAACTATTTTATTAAATCATACACGCAGATAGTTTTAAATATAATTTCCTTAATATGTTTTCATAATCGCGGCAGGACATATTGATATTGGATCATATTTAGACATTCCGCCTATGTACCCGCGAGTAAATGGTTTAGGATACTACTTACGGTTTGCTAAGTTTGAACTTTTTTACGACAGATATGCTACTTCAATATGTAAATGGTCGAATGCGTTTACTTGACATATTACAGGCAGGAGTTGTGTCAACCAATAACAGAGTCTTTAGGTTTATAGACAACTATCAGCCACATGTCCTTGCGTGCTCTACATTGTGGTAAAACAATTAGTAATCATAATATTATCTTCTCAATTTACAAAAGATTATATAGTAACAATAAATATTAAATAGATTGTATTTTTCTACCCTTTCTCAGTTTAAAAATAGACTAAAAAAAGGTGTTTCGGAGGAAGAATACTCAGTGCAAAGATCATATTTGACTAAAGTTTAATGTATTCCTAATATGAACACTAACATTTCATAAACATCATTTTGTATTATACCGCATCAATAACTGTCTAAGATGCAATTTAAAGTAACGTAGGTTAGAATTTTTCAAAATATTGAACACGACGTTAATGCGTTTGTTTAAAAATAAATTTTTATAGTGTATTAACCTCGTAAAACGTACGCATAAGCTAAATAATCATGCTACGGTTCACTCGTTTTGCTCAATATTGTCAATATAACTTATCTTTGTTTCAAAAATCGTTGTTTTCACCTTAGTATTTGGTTGTCGGCTGGCGGGTCTTTCTCAAGGTTATCTTAAATTTGAGGTACAATTCAATGTAAGTATTCCATTGTGGGTGATTTTTGTGAATCATGTTATTCTTGACGTCATGGTGACTGCTGCTATTCGTTTTTTGCGGCTTTGAATATTCTCTTATTTTTTTGACCTGTAAGATTTAAATTGAATGAACTCTTGCTAAATAATTTGTGTATTAGCTACCATATATTTCATATCATATGCCTTACCTAGTTTTTGTTAAAAGTGCAGCCGAATCTCTTGCTTAATTCATTTTGATCACTGTTTTGAAAATACACATTGTCTTCTGGGAACAAACATCTTTTGCTATTCTCTGAGACAGTATGTTTTTTTTTGATTAATCTTATTTTCGTGCAAAATTGATTCTATAATCTCTTGAAGTGTCAAAATTATTTAGATATATTTTGGAAATTGATGTGATCGTAATCCATGTCGAATAGCACACCTTAAATTTGTAACTTGATAATAAATATTTTGGTCATAGGTTAACCCACAATGACTATATTACCTTTATGAATTTTTAGATTCCCCTATTTAACCAAAAATTTTTTTGAATGTATTCGGCTTGAGCGTGAGAGCTCGCATTAACATATTGCTATCCATGTTTTATTAATGGTTGTGTTGAACCTGTATCTTGAAGGTTATTAATTAGGTGACATGCAGTATTTCTTGTTATCCTGATTTTTTGAGTATTATATATATTATAAATATCGGTCGACCCAAACTGTTCATGGGTCTATATCTATGTGACTGGGCACGTCTAATCTACGCAGATGTTATCCACAATAAACTTTGCAACTTCCTCTGCTCTTTTGAACTGAATTGCTTTCGCCTTAACCTTTTATCTGAATACTTGATTGACCACGATAATGTATTTATTGCAGTACATTTTAATGATGACAGGTCCTGTATAATTTGTATGCCATAGTGAAAACATATCGCTGCATTCGAAGGGTATTAGCTAGGCTAGAGGGGTATAGTTCTTACAATAGTTAACATTACACTCATTGCATTTCACGATCGAGTCAGACATGTAGTTTCTCATGTAATTGCTCTAGAATCGTGTGCTCAAGTAGTCAAATATTTTATTTATGCCAAATTAGACATTATACCACAAAAATACTTGCAAAAATGTAAAATTTAGTGATCGGACAAGATCAGGGAAACTCTTATTTCTTACAATATAACATCAACAGCTGCACACGAGCTTGTAATTACCCATAGAATATCTGTTGTTATTTATGATCCTCTCTCGAATGTTTCTATGATGGCTTGTATCGATTGCTCCTATTTTATATTTGCAAAATTCTCTATCTCAATCATTATTAATGAACGGAAAAAGAATCGGCGACAAAATTTCCATCTCCCTGAATAAATTTTATTCCATAGTCTTAGCCTCTAAGTGATAAGGCCTAATTCCTACTCCAACCTCTAACCTCATTTAACGATTTTTAAACGTTAGAGGATTGCGATCTGTAAACTGTAATATTTTTATATCATACAAATATTGCTTGAATTTCTGAGTGGAGAAATCTATTATCCACACTCTATCAATCGTCATGTAATGGTCTGCGTCGCACATAGAAGCTGGCAAGCTAACGCTATTGGAATGTCAATGCTGTAAATATTTTGAAATATACACGCATTCACTGCTTAATCAGATGCATTTCTAGAGAGATTTAAATGTATTTATACTTCATCGTATTCCTACAAAAGATAATTTGCAATCGAATTTATAAATTTTTTAAAGGATTCGTTGCATATCTCATTTCGATGCCAATGCTTCTGTTCTCTGAATTTATTTAGAAATTTTCTGAGATGTATGGACAATTCTGTATTTCATGACTGAAATCGCGAACGGTGACAAAAAAGGACGATAATTTTTATTTAAATCAGGTTTTTTCTATTTGACAATGGCCTCAGCATTAGATTTATTGAGCTGTATCAAGTTTTAAGAGATTTTGGGAACTCTAACAAGATCGCCGNTATGACAGTTTTCTCTGAGAAAATATCGTTGATAAAATTCTCATCATGAGCCCACATATAATTAATAAAAATCATAATGGTATATATCTAAATTCCTGAATCTGTGTACTTTCATCTGTAAATCTCTTGATTCGTGTTTAATCGGATTTGTAATTAGACAAGGATATAATTTAATCATACGATTGTCAAATCTATTGTTTATATCTTAGATAATTCAGAATCGGGATATATGAAAATATTATTCAAAGATATTCAAATATGAACTTGAGATTTGCAAAAAATCAAGTATATACACAATGATTAATTTGATGAATTTTAACATACATTCATGCCATTAATGCTGAGGCATTAATAATCACGAAATATTTCAATTATTTTTGTTACTTTTGTCGTTGAGTAGCTAAATTCTCGATTAATATAATGCCGTATAAATGGAAAATTCAATGCTTTTCTTGAGAGAATGTTCCTCATTTTAAAATTATAGATCAATAATCCCAAATTAGATCAATTTATGATAGATTCTCATTTTATATGATTTCTAATTAAAATCAAAACAAAGAAATTTTGATCAAATTTAATATTAAATATTTGAGATTTATACAATTTTTAGAATTTAAGTATATAAATCGATGAATCATTAATTAGTAGTCAAATCTATTTCCTTATAATGCCATCGATGTTGATTAGGATTTTATGCTTGTTCAGTCTTTATCAAAAAAAAACTATTTCAGATGAGATTTACAAAAATGTTGTGTTCTATAGATCGATAGGGGACACGAAATTCAGTCTCACAACTTACTTTAAGATTACATACTATTTTGCATTGTAATATTTATATCTTATATAGTAATGTGGAGGCTTCTTTCGAACCAAATGACATCAAGAGTTTCGAAGTTGATGATTCAAAATTTATTATCCAATTTGTGAAAGGGGAGAATCGATATTTTTTTGATATCAATTGTAGCTTACAAAATTTAGAAGATGTGATTGAAATTGGTAAATGCAAAATTTCTATTCGATTCGTAGCTGAGAGTAAATCGGCACTTTTGATTTGGGGTGAAAAATATTATCTGTCTAAACAGACGGATTATGAAATGGGAGTGCACAGAATCGATTATCAACATTCAAGTTGGTGGGGGACGTATCCAACATTATACATATATATAAACGATTTGCGAATAAGGTTCAAAGGATACATCAAATCATGTAAAAAGAAACAGCATTCAGAATATGCCAAAAATTATAAATTCGATAAAACGATCGATGTGAAACCCTGCGAGAATGATGGTGGACATTATACAAACGATGTAAAAGATCCTCAGTCATTCGAACTTGACGTAACACGTTCTTATGTTTAGTTTATAAGATTCCAAATCGGTAGGTTAGAGTTTAAAAATGGTAGTCGCTTTAACATTGGACCGAATGATCCTCAGAGAATCGATATTGAAGTATGTCATACTTTTTAAAAAGCGATTAAAATACAAATTTATTATATTTGGGAGTGTCGTAATTATTTTGATGATGATAATCGTATTGTTCATCACGCTAATATGTATAAACTGTTATATGATTCGAAATCGGCGGCCAAAAAAGAATGCTATATATGGCTAAAAACGTGCAAAATTAGATATAAAATTAATATCTACTGCTTAGTATTTAGATATACTATATCTTATGATTTAGCAATTTTTTCATTTAAATATGAATTAAAAGCAAAATATAATCGGAACTAAAGAGACAATACCCTCATCAACATAAGCCACATAGACAAAGTCGTGACGACATAATGGCCGCATGAAAGAACGATCATATGTAAAAAAACAATATAACCCAACTTTTAATTTACAAATTCATCAAAATAAAAATCCGCTACATTGTGAATCATTTAAAATATTCAAAAACTGCGTTCAATTTTGTTCGCCATTTTATTAGAACCTACACGCAGATAGTTTTAAATATCCTTTCCTTAATATGTTTACATATTCGCGGCAGGACATATTGATATTTGATCATATATAGACATTCTGCATATGTACCCGCGAGTAGATTCATATAGAATACTACTTATGGTTTGAAATGTATGAACTTTTTTACGATAGATATTCTACTTCAATATGTATATGGTCGAATGCGCTTACTTGACACAGGACATGCAGGAGTTATGTCAACCCATAACGTAGTTCTTAGGTATATAGACTACTATGAGCCACATGTCCTCGCGTGCTCATCATTATGAGGAAACAATAAGTAATCATAATGTTATCTCAACCGACAAAAGATATTCTATTCACAATAAATATTAAATATATTGTCTTTTCAATATTGCTCAGTTTAACATAAGTCTACAATACATGTTTCTGAGGAAGTATACTGAGTGCAACGATCATATTTTACTATAGTTTAATGTATTCATCATCAGAACAAAAACATTTCATGGCGATCATTTTGTATTTTATCGCATCAATAAATGTGACAGATCAATTTAAAGCAATGTAGTTGAGAATATTTCCAAATATTGAACCACAAGTTAATACATTTGTTTAAAGATCGATCACTATAGCATATTTATCTAATATATAGTGCGCGTGCGCTAACTATTTGTGCTACGGTTTATTCGTTTTGCTCAATATTTTCCATATAACTTATCCTTTTTTCTTAAACCTTTGTTTTCGCCTTTGTAGCTGGCTGTTGGCTGGCGGGTCTTTTTGTAAGTTCTCTTTAATTTTAGGTCCTCTAAAAACCATGTATGCCAATGTGGTTGATTTTTGTGAATTATCTTGGTCTCGAGGTCATTTTGACTGCTGCTGTTCGATTTTTGGGGCTTTATATTCTCTTTTTTTCGACCTGAAATATTGATTAATACTGAACTCTTGTTAAATAATTTGTGTAATAGCTATCATAAATGACAGTGTATGCGTCACCTAGTTTTTGGTAAAAGTGCAGCCGAATCTCTTGCTTAATTCATTTTGATCACTGTTTTGAAAATACACATTGTCTTCTGGGAACAAACATCTTTTGCTATTCTCTGAGACAGTATGTTTTTTTTTGATTAATCTTATTTTCGTGCAAAATTGATTCTATAATCTCTTGAAGTGTCAAAATTATTTAGATATATTTTGGAAATTGATGTGATCGTAATCCATGTCGAATAGCACACCTTAAATTTGTAACTTGATAATAAATATTTTGGTCATAGGTTAACCCACAATGACTATATTACCTTTATGAATTTTTAGATTCCCCTATTTAACCAAAAATTTTTTTGAATGTATTCGGCTTGAGCGTGAGAGCTCGCATTAACATATTGCTATCCATGTTTTATTAATGGTTGTGTTGAACCTGTATCTTGAAGGTTATTAATTAGGTGACATGCAGTATTTCTTGTTATCCTGATTTTTTGAGTATTATATATATTATAAATATCGGTCGACCCAAACTGTTCATGGGTCTATATCTATGTGACTGGGCACGTCTAATCTACGCAGATGTTATCCACAATAAACTTTGCAACTTCCTCTGCTCTTTTGAACTGAATTGCTTTCGCCTTAACCTTTTATCTGAATACTTGATTGACCACGATAATGTATTTATTGCAGTACATTTTAATGATGACAGGTCCTGTATAATTTGTATGCCATAGTGAAAACATATCGCTGCATTCGAAGGGTATTAGCTAGGCTAGAGGGGTATAGTTCTTACAATAGTTAACATTACACTCATTGCATTTCACGATCGAGTCAGACATGTAGTTTCTCATGTAATTGCTCTAGAATCGTGTGCTCAAGTAGTCAAATATTTTATTTATGCCAAATTAGACATTATACCACAAAAATACTTGCAAAAATGTAAAATTTAGTGATCGGACAAGATCAGGGAAACTCTTATTTCTTACAATATAACATCAACAGCTGCACACGAGCTTGTAATTACCCATAGAATATCTGTTGTTATTTATGATCCTCTCTCGAATGTTTCTATGATGGCTTGTATCGATTGCTCCTATTTTATATTTGCAAAATTCTCTATCTCAATCATTATTAATGAACGGAAAAAGAATCGGCGACAAAATTTCCATCTCCCTGAATAAATTTTATTCCATAGTCTTAGCCTCTAAGTGATAAGGCCTAATTCCTACTCCAACCTCTAACCTCATTTAACGATTTTTAAACGTTAGAGGATTGCGATCTGTAAACTGTAATATTTTTATATCATACAAATATTGCTTGAATTTCTGAGTGGAGAAATCTATTATCCACACTCTATCAATCGTCATGTAATGGTCTGCGTCGCACATAGAAGCTGGCAAGCTAACGCTATTGGAATGTCAATGCTGTAAATATTTTGAAATATACACGCATTCACTGCTTAATCAGATGCATTTCTAGAGAGATTTAAATGTATTTATACTTCATCGTATTCCTACAAAAGATAATTTGCAATCGAATTTATAAATTTTTTAAAGGATTCGTTGCATATCTCATTTCGATGCCAATGCTTCTGTTCTCTGAATTTATTTAGAAATTTTCTGAGATGTATGGACAATTCTGTATTTCATGACTGAAATCGCGAACGGTGACAAAAAAGGACGATAATTTTTATTTAAATCAGGTTTTTTCTATTTGACAATGGCCTCAGCATTAGATTTATTGAGCTGTATCAAGTTTTAAGAGATTTTGGGAACTCTAACAAGATCGCCGCCCCCCCCTAAACCATTACTTTCGAGTATGCGCTCTGTGTTCAAAATTGTGTCTTCGTTTTTTCGACATTTTAGCGATTTTGCCAGACGAAGAAAAGGCATTATTGTATTTGCTCAGCGAAATATCGTACCCGCGTTAAATACATGCCCTGCCTTCAATGGAACTGGTATAAAAAGAAGAGGTAGAAATTGGCGATGCTCTTCTAAATATTGCAGAAAAGAGTATTCTATCTTTAAGAATACCCTTTTCTCAATTACTAAACTTAAAATAAACGAGGTATTAAGTTTATGCTATTTTTGGCTGACGGAATCAAAGCATAAACAATTATGCCAAATAACGGGTGATTCACCTTCAACTATAACTTCTATAATGAGATATTTGAGAAAAATGGTTGGGGCGAGCTTGGATTTTGAGGAATGTACCATCGGTGGACAAGACATAACGGTGGAAATCGATGAATCAAAATTGAGCAAGAATAAATATAATCGATGACATCTTGTTTCTGGAGTCTGGGTACTGGGCGGGGTAGACAAGATAAGAGAGAGAAAGGCATTTCTTGTTGAAGTTCCTGATCGAACTGCAGAAACCTTAATTAACATTATTAGAAGGTATGTTTTA
>JWZT01004237.1:156913-168997 GCA_000827895.1 Thelohanellus kitauei
AAAATACAGGCAAAAAACGACAACATATATATTAAGGTTCATATTTGTCATAGAAATTAATAAAAATAACAAAAAAATCAACCAAAGTATATTTTTCTCTATAAATGAAAGAAATTTAATGTTATCGATATTTGATGCCGATTTACAGAAACCTGGTCAAAAAACGTAATATAAAATCTCACGATTGAATGAGGATTTATTTCAAAGATATTAATCGTTAGGGTTTTAAAATATATTCGATCGATTGAACTATATTCTGTGGAAAATTCTATTTATTATTTAAAATTGTTAACCGCGCAATAAATCCAAATCTATTGAATATTACTATTATTTATTTCAATGATGTGAGATCTTTACAAATTGATTTTTTCTATAGAATTTAGTTAAGTCGGTTATTTTATTATCGAAGAAATGGGATCAGGAAATGATGTTGACAAAGACGGAAGTCTAACAGTTATTGATTATTATACCCGAAGCGTAGCGGATCCCAATGTTGAGATCCAGATATATGCTGTTCGACATTTTATATCTCATTTCTCAAGCATTAATGAATCGAATGCGGATACAATATTTTTGAATCACTTTCCTAATGAACTTATACAGGCACTTAATTCGATGAATGAGAATCAGATAAACACAGGGTATTATCAAGAAATTCTACGTCTATGCTTTGATATATTTTGTTTCATATTTCGAAATCGTAATTTGGTACATGATTCAAAAACAAGACCTTTGATCAAAGTGTTACTAAAAGTTATCAAAAATGAAAACAAAATCAATTATAATATTGCTAATGACGTCATTGATTCAATAATGATTTGTATATCTAATGAAGAAAATAAAGTGTTTTTTATTGATGAAAATGCAATGTTTAACTTGCATAATTATTTCAACATTCGATCGACTAGATTAACAATAAAATTTAGGAAAATGTGTGAAGAGGTGTACGATATCAATCCGTTTTATGGTCATGGTTTAAGTTATCAAAAACTCTCTCTAAATATACATCAAATTTTGACAGAATCCTTCACAGGATCACAGACAGATCTGGAAAGATTGTCATCAATACTCTTTTCCATGATACATCGTTTTAGATTGTTTGATCGAATCGAATTCGACGTAAACAAATTTTATGATATTACGGTGTCTATGTTATTACGACATATCAACAAACTTAATCAAATATACCCTAAATATTTTCTATCTCTCCCAGATATTTGGATAGCAATTTTTAACAGCTCAAGAAATACATTTATAATTGACTCGATTGATAAATTGGCGATCTTTGCGGCTGTAAGTTCAATCGGCATTTCGAACCAACTAAAACATTGTGTTAATTTTGAAATGACTAAAGATATAAAGCAGAATCTCATGATAACATATTTGAGTTTGGTAGCGGGTCCTATTATTGACCATCACGTAAAACCGTGGTTTCGAAAAGTGTTAAATCTTGCCCATAATTCAATACACAAATTCGTTAAAAATAAATCTTTTGCTGATATTGCTATCGAACACCAATTTTTTATCTTACAAAATTATCTCAAGAGCACATTCGTACTAAACAAACCTCTGTTACGCACTGATAGAAATTTTTTAAATATTTTCAATGTTTTGTTTTCTCATCCATCATTCAGTATACTTATTTAATAAATAGAAATTCATTCTTGTTTCCTAATCAATCATTATCTTTTAAAGAAATTTGATGTTGTACAATCAAAGGAGTTATATTTTGAGAAAAATCTGGACCGGATTAAAACGTTTATACTTGACTTAATAAATGCTCTTAGTGATGCGACGTATATAAACAAACTTCAAGAAGACGAAAAGTTATTTCTTTATGAAGATATAAACAGTACTTATCTCTCGATGATCCATGTGAATGTTTTCAGGTGCGTATTCTCGATATGTCCGTCAAAGATAAAAAATCAATATAAAATTGAATTACCTGATAATTCAGTACATTCTAAATTGAAAAACTACAATCAGCTCTTGAACATGATTATCCATTCGTTTAATGAATCAAATTATATAGACAATACCAAGGCATTGGATTATCATCAATTGTCCAACATTTATTCATCAGAATCATCGTCAATTCCGTATATTTCCAATTCTTATGGAAGTATGCATGATACTAATGTTCTTTCACAACAAATCTCAAATGCGATGTTGAATGATAAATCGTCTCTTTGTGGACTGTTGTGTTGGTTTTCGCTGATATTTGAAATGAAATTTATTTTTGTAAATATTCAAGCAAAAATTGAAAACTTTAACATATAGACATCTTTCTGATTTTTAGTTATTTTGTGCTTTTTTTGAAATATTTCTTTTTATAAATGTTTAGAAATTTTTCAGAATAATGATGTAAATCGTATATTTTATTATAAAAATTAGACAAAGTTTAAATTAAATCTCTTAATTCAATAATCAACTTTTTAAAACCCATCTGTAGATCAACATATATATCTACGCTAAAATCAATTATGTTAGGTATACATCAAAATACATTAAATGATATTTTATAAATAAAAGTGTTGTTTATGTACAGTACAATATTTTTATATTGTTTACGAAACCTAGGCCGATGATTGCAAGTTGTAGAGTTCTAAATGTTTGTAATTGTCAAAAACTCTTTTTAGATAATATATTTAGATTTCACTATTTAAAAATATCATTACATTTTCGAATTGAATGATGTATGTCTGCAAAAAATTAATTATTTTCAACTTTTAATCTAAAATACAAAAGTAGTAGTATATATCAGGTGTCGGACACCAGAGTCTCATCTACAAATGTTCGCATTTAGATCCAAATTGCTATTAATATCCTCTATCGTCATAAAATTGTACGATTTTTAATTTACTAATTTTTAGTAGCCCACTAGAAGTTAAATCTCATCGTTGAGATTTAGCATATCAAATCTACTGGTCATTATTTATGCACAAATATCTATCTTAACAGAATGTTGGGTTGCAAATGAAGTATATCCCAAATAATTATTCATATTAAACAAAGTTCATGAAGTTCTTGTATGTCTTGTTTAAAATTGTCAATATTTATCATATTATTTGAATATGAAGTCAGCTGTATTATTCCTTTATGATTTAATCTCTATTTTGGCTATTTGGATATTTTTTATTAATTAACAATTTTTTATAGATAACCTATGATAAAACTATACAGAGGAAGAAAATAAACACTGACAAAACATACCATTCATTTAAAATTAAATTTATCAAGATATGAGGGTTGTTTAAACAAACATTGTATTTTTAACGTGTTTAATATGGGAAGTAACGTTTTCACATAAAATAAATGTAAATCCAAAAAGAGATTGTCAGCCAAATATGTCATGTCTAAAATACATATCCTGATGATGGCAATAAAAAAATCAAATAATGGCTCTATAAAAGTAATGAAAAATGAAGATATAAATTTAGCAATACAATAAAAGTTTAACAATCATTTTATGATGTTTTACGAAGTTATTCAAATGATTTAAGAGTATGAAACATATTCACAAAAGTCAATGAACAAAAACTCATTTTTGAATGTATCTGAAGAACTGTGTCGAGATTTCAAAAGTAAATAATATATAAATAATGTGAAAATTTTCTTATAATGGAGAACAAGATAGAACAATAAATATAAAATGATATTAAAAAATGACAGATCCTCTGTCTGAATTATATTAATTGGTATCTAAAAACAGTAGAGAAATATTGCCATAAAAATGATATACAGAAAGTTAAATGTTTTGAACGATTTATTTACTCGACACTTCCTAAAGAACATGGACGGTTATTACCATTCCAAAATTACAAATGTATAGAGAATATTGTAAATTCTCTTTTTAAATTGGCAAAAAACGTTATTATCAATTGGATAGATTATATCGTTTATTTCTGACGTGAAGAATAATATGATAATCTGTAATATATCCGTGGTTTGATATATCGATATATAGAATTAAATACAAATAACTTCTATTCCATTACAACAATGGAGATCTTCACTGATCGCAGACATTTCCAGAAGAAATGTAGACAGATAAAGAATTATTTATTAAGATAATAATATCAATTTTACCGAAAAATCTTGAATATATATAGATAACAACTTTTTATTTCAAATCCAGGGCGTGTAATCAAAAATCAATTGTGTAAAACCGTGCCATATTTATCAAAATAAAATATTTTAGAAGGTTTGTCTTCATTTTGACACCCGACTTGCTCATTATTGATTGAAAATAGTACCCATTTTTAGAACTGTCTCATAATAAGTAATTACAAACTCTTATTTCTGATCGAAGTTACGATTCATTATATTTAACTTAAACTACAATAAAAATGAAAAAATTTGAAAAGTTAGATGACTTTTATTTAAAATAGGTGTTTTTTTCATCGTGATTTTGAAAGAAGAATTTGATTAATCTTTGACATTTTGATTTAACATCTATATAATAATTCTGATATACAGATTTACTAATTCAAGACTAAATTTTTTAATAAAAGAGACGATTTTCATCTATGATTACAAAAATTAGAATAGAGCAAACTAACGTAAGCGTATGTGACAAAAATATAAATTAAACAAAGAATCGAAATTCAGTGGTTTAATATTATGCAACAAAGAATTCGATATTTGGGTATTTTAATCCTATATATCCATTTGTAAAATTTTAGACATAAATTTAAAAAAAGGTTTACATAAAAATTGTTTCGATTTGTAATCCTTGAAATCTAGGATATGATGAATTATTACATATATAAATCTGATTAGGACCACATGGTCAGCTTCAAAAATCAGGCTTTGTTTTCTTTAAATTTTTATCTAAATATATTTATACGATCTATCTTTTTTGAAAGTGTCTTCTGTAGAATAAATAAATTAGTTTTCTAATTTACGAAAACAATAATTCCCACCGAACTAAAAAAAAAACTCCACAAAAAACCTATCGGAAATATATTATGAGATTAAAGTCCAATGATCACATTAACTATTCATATTGAAACGAAATTGAATTTTATGGATAATTAAAAATGTGATTTGTATGAATCTGACTATTGTTACGCGATAAAATAAATATTTTCAATTTTTTTCCTGTTCATATCAACAATAACTGGTTTGAAACAAAATATTCAACGAAATTGAAAACTCTATAAAATAAATTGTTTCTTAAAATATTTCAAAATATTTTTTTAATGTCTATAATAGCCTAAAATATTTCTGAATCTTCGTGGAGTGTATGAAGCTCGAACAATGTCATGGATATAATGAAAACTCAAGATATCTATTTAGAAATTAATTATTATAGATTAAATATCAAGGTATACACTTTAAAGGTGATTTTCAGTATGTTTTAAGAACTGATATTTAGATGAACTGAGGCATTATCTATGTCTAAATTATTTAGTTTATAAACGTTTTACGATATTTATTTTAACGTCTGTATTATATTTACGATTTCTTTAACTGTTTATTATATCAAAAGTTACCTTACCAAAAACAGTAGTTCATTTTTCATATCAGAACATCGAAATTTTAATATTGTAACAATACAAACACATTTAAGACCGTATTGTAATATTTGATGCGACAATAAAGATCCATTTATTAAAAATCAATGATAAAAATGTAGAAAGATGGTTATTAATGAAATCATAAATATGTCAAGAATAATGTTTTAGTATCTAGTATTTTGGCTAAAAATCTTAAACTGGTCAAAATTGAGCATTCATGCATCTGTAATATAGAAATCTATTATACCCAGCAGTGTAAACAACTTGGTTTTCTTCATTATCAGATATTTTTAAAATAACCATATCATTTCTCTTCATCCATTTAATCGAAACTTTTCTCTGGTTCGTTAATTCAACATAATATAATTTTACCAAGTCAAAAATTTTAGAATGTGAATCTTCTGATACAAATTTAATGTTCAGCAAATTATCAGGTATCTCCTTATTCATATTTTATCAAATTAAACAAAGGTTAACTCGTCATATTTGAAATTTAGACAAAAATAAAAGATTTTTGATTATAATTATGGGGTTTTTTATGTTAAATTCATTTTAGGAAATCATTTTTTGACATGTATTCGCAGTTTCAAAAAAGTTCAGAATTTTAGATAATCGATATTAATTTTTAGACATGAACAGATATGGTTAAATAAAACCTTCATATGTGAAATATATTTAATTTAGCTTTAATGCAAAAAAATATTGAATGGGGCAAAGAGCCCAAAAAGTAAAAAAAATCACGACAGGACATGACAAGGGTTTTTCTAGAAGTTGAGATCAAAATGATGATAACAAAACCCTATCGATGACATATACGCAAAATTATTTATAAGCAGACCATTAAATAAGGGTTGATCTGTCAGCTTTGTTATCAAACATATCCGAATACAATCTTTCTAAATAAAGATAATAAATGGGTTCATCCAGCCTTCAATAATTTTCTCAAAAATAAACAGCTTTAATTATAGAATGATTGATCTATATCAATGTATAGACAAATTCAATTTTTTTAGTTAAGAAAATATTTGCACCTTCTTTTGATAATCCACTAAGATTGTGGGTTGCAATATTAGCCCTTTTTTGATTCAGTATATAAAGTAAAATATGAATGCACTTAAATTTAAGCATAAAAAATTTGATTAATAATAGAATAATATTTAAGTGTGTGAAAGGATCTTGATTTATATTGGCCAGTCTGTAATATCAATGATTGCTAGTCTTCTAGGGTAATAGGTTATGACGACATTATTATATATATGTATAAATCAACTGATTTATTTGAAGTAAAACTTTTCTTTGATATTTTATTTTAAATGAGTAAACAATACATCGTTGTGATTTATCAATGATATGAATTTGATTAAAATATATTTTCAAAGCTCAAAAATACTGGAAATTTTCCTTAAATATCATTCAGCTATACATTAAAAAAAAATTTTCGATTTAGATTGTACCGGGTAAATGCCAGATCTGATGATTTATCGCTTTCCGATTATGGTAAAGTACAATACGCAATTGTGTAGATAATTTTATTTTTATGATACATATAATTAGTATTAGACAGAATAACACATACTACTGAAAAACTTATTTGTCTTATAAATATCAAATCGCGCCAATTATTACCAAATTATCATGTTCTGGAAATTAGTATTTTGGAATATTTAACCGACAATCCTCATTTTTGATTCTTATCACATCATTTTTCATTCAATATGTTCTGCTGAGTTATTAAAGGTAGTCGTATTTTGTCGCATGACTCAAATAGTTTCAGTCAATATGTATTGGTGTTTATACCAAGTTATCCATTTTTCTTCTAACAAAAAAATTAAAGTAATACATGTTAAAACGATTCTCTCAATAACACTGAGGAGGCAAAGCGTGTAGATTACCTGATCAGGCATTCACTTTCAGATTGCTAGATCTAAGTGAAGGCTACATAAACGGTTTTTAAGAGACATCTTTCAATTCCAAAATACACATGACGACTTTATGACAGCCTTCCACTTCGATAATAGCTACTTGATCGGATTCTATATTTTCGAGTACGGTGAAAACAAAGTATTATATTTCATGGAGCCATGATTACTTCAGAGATTTCTCTCGAATGATGCAATAGTACATTATCCAAGATGTATATATTTTAGATGTTGGCCAAATTTTGCATTCACTAACGCCCAAATACATACAAATTCAATTTTGTTGTAGAGGCATCAAGTCTACTTTTTACCGAATACTGAATACATTTCAAAATGAACAACTTGTTATTCATTTTGTGGAATTATTTAAAAAATCATGTATGTGTAAGTTCGATTAAAATACTCTTGGATCAGCCATCTTTACAACCTGGACTCGGATCTTGGGAAGAGATTACGCCAGCTTGATCAAGGGGTCTACGCATTATTCTTCAAGAGCGATACCGAGAGATTCTTGTTAAAAGTTTTTTTTATGTTATTTGTAAAAAGAAGTTCCGACATTTGATTTTAATATGGGTACATCTTCATTCAAACTTTTTTAATCATGTTCAAAAACCGACAATTTCGAATGACACATAACGAAATCATCGATGAAAAATGTCAAAATTACATATTCTTCAGTAATATATAACAATTATTAAGAGAGTAATGTTTATACTTTTTAAAATCAGTATTTCATAAATAGTGTTACCACAAAAATGAAAAATGTACTTAGATTCGATAATACACTGATAAATATAAATACATTTAATCTTATTTCCCAATTAACAGCATGGATTCACCATTTGAGTTTAACTAATTTTGAATATTACTAAAATTTTTAGTTTTCACCGCCTGCGTATATATTTATTTAATTTGTGATGTAAATGCATGTCAAATTTCAGAATTGATATCCTTATTTATTTAATATACAAAATTGAGAAAATGCTCAAATTTATTACTCTTAAGATTTATTTCAATTTAGTAGATAATTATTGATAATAATATAGTTTTGAATATAATTAATGCTGTTATTTTTGTATAGGTGTCCGAACACGTTTTGTTTGGGAAAACAACTTCGCCATTGATCTAAATTTGTTTCTTGATATTTTATTATACTTCGACAATTAACATTGAGGATTTTTGTACATAAGTAAGAGACATTCGCCTAATTACTTCATAGATGCCGAAAAATGTATTAGTACAATCGATGGTAACATAACCTAATGGTTTCATTAAAGCCTTCGTATACAAACACTGAGAAGATAGGTAAGCTGGTCAAAAAAGTTTTGAATATATCGATTGATAAAATAAGTTATACATAAATATACAGTTTATTATTTAAAATACTTTCCGTTGTATTAGACATTACTTTTATCAATATTGGAATCCTGCGTCATTATACAATGTCGCAACTAATATACATATATTTGTACAGTTTATCGTACTTTTTTGACTTTAAGCGATGGATTCTTTTACACAGATTCGAACGTTTATAACTTATATATCTCGTAAATACATTTTTTAACATGTATCAAGTGCAGCTAATATAAAGATGCATTCTACACACCAGAAAAATGTAACCATATAATTTTTCGACCTATTTGAAATTATGATATAGAGATTACTTTAATCTCTTATTTGAATACGACGTTCATATATTAAATTTTTAGGGTTAGAAATCCATATTCAATATCCAGGATCCCAAAAGAATCGTGGTTGAATATCAGACACAAATTTGGATGCCAGAAATTAGTTATAAATTATTCACTATGCATAATTTATGCGACGCGATCATCAAACCATATCCACATATTTCCATATTATAAAAATAAAGAATCAACAAATAAACATAACTCATTTTCAAAAATGTTTGTCCGAAATTAACATCATAGAAAGATATCTAAATTTTAGAATGTATCATATATACAGGGTTTCCATTTACTTTCGAGCATGATGCATTTACTATCGAGCATCCCTAGCGTCGAACAGTGCCCACCTTAAAACGACATACATGATTTAAGGCTAAATGAGTCTACCCATTATTTAAAAATTTAAAATTTTATTAAATGGGAAAATGAGTAAATATTGTACCCACATAATGATGCAAAATCACAGATATTATTTAAAACATTATTTTGACTGGTTTTGATAAGACACTTTATTTACGGTCGAAATAGATGTTCGAATGGAATTTTTCATTACACACATTGCAGAATTTGTTTTCCCATAAATATCACAAATGAATTGAAAATTCATGATGAGCGCTATTAAAGTAATGCTCTTAAATCATTAGAAAATTTATTGGTAACTGTAAACAATGGAAATCTAAAATATTTAATATCGTGTATATTGTGTTTTTTTTCAAATGTAGATGGGGACCATATTTACTCATTTACCCATTTTATATAATTATGAAATAATAAATAATGGTTAGACTCATTTAGCTTTAAATCACGTATATCGTTTTCAGGTGCGCAATAATTAATGATTAGGTGCGCATTGTTTAACGCTAGGGATGCTCTATAGTAAATAAATCATTCTTTAATGTAAATGGAAAGCTTGTATCACCTAAATATTCAATTTATATTCTCCGATAGAAAAAATTGCCACTGAAAATTTATTTCAACTACCATATCTCAAATATTCAAATAAACCAGCATTGTGTATCCTTGAAAATGAGATATAGTAATGGTATTCTATATAAACAAACAAATCCCTCGTTCTACAACGATTCACCGATTTTATAAAATCACAATATTGAATTTAATAATAAAGGATTTTGAAAATATATAACTATATTTAGAATATTCAATTCGTGTATTTCCAGTATCTTTTGTTTTTTTTTTTTAAAGAATACATGATTAGATTGATGAAATCGTAAATCTTATGTATCATTTTTGTCATTAATGCAAGATGTACACAAATACATCATTGTTCTAATTTACAATGCTTTATTAACACCATGTGTGTGATAGATTTTTGCACCAGTTTTGTGAAATTTAATTTTATTAGATGGATGTACAATTGCTTTTTTTATATTCCATCTATCGGTATATTAACTATTTGCGGTTTAGAATTTCCTATGTGCTAATGTGTACATTCAAATATACAACTGTCGATTTTTTTATCAAAATAAATTAATAATTTTGGTAAAATTCGGTCTGAAAGTGTCATTACAATAAGAGTAATAAGAACCTCTTGTTCGAATCGTGAATCCGAATACATATTCTAAAGATCTAAAATCTATTATCCATTTCAAGTTAATTATATAATTAAAACAACATACGAACATTGAATTTATGTTCGAGAAGTTGAAGCACTAAATACTGTAAGTGTAATCGATATATATATATATTGATCAAATCATTAAAAATTTTAAAAACGTGATTTAAAAAATATAATGAAAGATAAAATAGTAAAGAAATGATGTGATTATAAACAAACGATATAAAAAGAAGAGTCTTATAACTTGTTGAATTTTTATGTCGATGCCTACATTTATACAAAAAACTATAAAAGATTACATGATAAAATATTTGTAAAATATGGACCATAATTATTTGAAAAATTCGTATCATCAATTTGAGACACCACGTATAAGTAATTATTTCGTCATGAATAACCCAACACATTAACTGCAATCAAACAGGAGCTATGATTATTTTATCAATGTTATGCGGATAAAGATATGTTGGAAAAGGGGTATAATACGTAGAAGCGGAGAAGTATATCAGCATCAAAAACTATTATATATTTTATACACGAAAATAGGGCCATCAAATAAATACAATAAATGTTTATATATCAGTTTAAAAGACAAATCCGTTTTAAATCCGCCATATTGATGTCATAGAACAAAAATTGATTTTTACATCAACTTCTTGATTATTCCATCATCACAACCACTTTCGTACAGGATGATAGATGAACCACTCGGATGTTTACAAGACATTTTCACGAACTGCAGATGTACAATCATGACAACTCTACGATATGATGGTGTTGGAAAATTATAGTTTATGTTTAAGATAAATATATGTCAAAATAAATTATGTTATCTGTCAAATCAATCAGTAAAAACAAATCAATGTATTCTATATGATTCTTAAAATAAGTGAAAATGTTTTGACTCATAGATGGTAAAAATTTTTTTATTTGCCATCGATAAACCTGTCCGAAGAACATGGAAATTTATTACTTTAAAATCATAAAGAATGATAGATAAATTTAATGCGGGGCATGTTACTTATCGAAAAGTTTGATGAATTACGATTTCAAACGTCGTTAAACCATTATTCATATTAAATATTTGCATGTTAGATAATATATAAAAATTTGAGTATAGTCCAGAGTGAAGTTGATTACGATAATAAAAATTAAAAAATGAACTAGAAGAGGATGATGACAGGATAAATCAATTTTTGATATATATATATATATAATGATCATAAAATGATGTATAAACCGAATAGCTGTAAATTTGCCAAATATATGTAGAAATAATTTAGATTTAAATGTAATAAAAAGCATAATGCTTTTTAGAGTTCATTGTGTGAAAAATGGTATCAATACATTTGTTTTCTAATATATAAGTTAAATATAAT
>JWZT01004237.1:175283-192658 GCA_000827895.1 Thelohanellus kitauei
GATATAAAGTTAAAAGTTGACTTATTTTTGTCAGAGTAATTTTTTAACTAATATAGTGATCAGATAGTAACATTCTATCATAGAGATATGGAAAAATTTAATTTTGAAGGTTCTGAATTGATAATAAAATTCAGATTGTGGGAGAGTTGGTGTGAAATTAAATGTTATGCTACGGATTGGGAAACTGAACTTGAAATTAATCAATGTAACATTACTAGTCAGACACGGAAAAACAAACCTATATACAATCATTCTATGTCTTATAAATTTAGATTCCAAAAAAATATAAGATACGAGTTTCAAAGAAATGTTTTTCAATTCAATTTAGATGCAAGTGGTGATCGATACTTAAATTTTCAATTTTATCCCATAAACATTCAATTTGAATGTTTCAACAAAACATGTAAATATACAGAAGATAATTATCAAAAGATTTTTCCCGATTTCAAATCATCTGATATAGTGAAACCTTGTGATGGAGATAGAGGGATGTTAAACGAAATAAACCAAATATGTCCACCATTACCTCACGATTGGATGAGCTATTTTAATCCAAAATATTTATTTCGAAGTAAAGGATTTTGGATCACGATGATTACGTTGAGTATTTTTATCATATTTTTCACAATCACGGCTATCGCAGTACATTTCATAATTTATTTTAGGTAAAATCATTACTAAGAAGAAACCGTAAGTCGAAAAGCTAATGATTATATTTCATGCGCAGCTGAAAATGAACATGTATTAGCATAATATTTACAATGTTTTACATTTTGCCATTTTTATATTTTTCAGATGAGCTTAAAGGGTCTAATCGTAAATGTTTGAGGAACTATAGGATATTGCAATTCTCTATCTCTCTCATTGCGATTCTATATTCCTCTCCTTGTAATTCTATACTCCAACCATTGAACTTCTATATCGACACTACCGGGTTTTGCGACGGAATGCGGCATTGTTTTTGAACAAATTTGTGAACACAAAATATAATGGCATCGACTGAAACGAATATAAAATATTCGACATGCATGTAAAACATAAAAAATTACCATTATCTGGATTTTATACCTAAAGAAGCGAGTTGTGACGACCAATAATGCTAGATGATACATATGGAATTTATCAAAAAATTCAAAAGTAATAAAAACAGTTAAACTAATAGATGTAGTTGTATTTTGGGATAGGGATAACATTATTCTCTACAAATGTCTTGTTCGTTAAGGCACATATTCGAAAAAAATGGTAATTTATTTTCATGTTTAACATGCATGCTGAACATAAAACATTTTTATTTTCGTCGATACAGTTATTTTTTATGTTCACAAAAAATTTGTTTAAATAAATGTCACTATGGATCGTCGCGGATGCTGTTATTGTTCGCATAACCCTGTTGTGTCGATATAGAAGTTGAATGGTTGGAATAGATAATTGCTAGGATGGGTATATAGGATTGCAAGTATTGGAATATTGAAATGCAATACCCTAAAATTTCAAAACATAGGGAGATTTTTGCAAATTACACAGTTCTGAATATTTGTTATTGTCGAAATTTCTTTGTTAGATAATATATTAAGATTAACCTTTATTAAAATTTCATTAAATATTCTCCATGTATGAAGTAGGTTTAAAAATTATTAATTTTAAACTTTGAATCTAAAAATATATAATGAGTATTATAGATTAGGGGTCTGAATCTTATGTCTCATCTACAAATGTTAAAATTTATATGCAAATTTTTTAATCTCGTCTGTATCATAAAAATATAATTTAGTATGTTTAAATTTACCAAAGTTTAGTATCTGACATTATCTTCTATCACATCGTTTAAATTTAGCATATCCGATCTTCTAGTCATTATCTTTGACAACTTCTGTATGTAATCAGAATGTCGAGTTTTAAAATGAAATAGATCTTGAATTTTTATTCAGATAAAGCAATGTTCTAGAAGTACTTGAATGCCTTTCGTGTAATCATCAATATTTATTATATATTTTGAATATGAAGTTAGCTATATGTTTCATTTAACCTCAAAATTACATCAGAATAACATATATTCACAAAGAACCTTTTTTTGGTTTATTAGATAATAATAATTAATAAATAACCATGTTTAATATAATCACTATGATATAACTTATGAGCAGAAGAAAATAAAATCTGACAAAACTGACCATATATTTCAATTAATCTACTCGAGATATGGAGTTTGTTCGAAAACTAAATGGCAATTTAACATGTATAATATGTGAAGAAATATTTGCAAACAAATATATTGTAATTCCTATGAGACATTTGTCATCCAAATATGTCATTTAAAAAAAATACCCTGATGATTGCCATATAAAAAAATCAAATATAGCTTAATAAAAGTCAAGATAAATGAAGTTAAAAATTACGCGATAAGATATTATTTTTAACTAATAAATTTAGAAGGTTTTTCGAGGTTATTTAAATGATATAAGAGTAAGGAAAATCATTCGACGAGAGTGAATTATCAAAAACTCATAATTCTATGTATCTTAAGAACTATGTCGAGATTTCAAAAGTTTAGAATATAATTAACATAGAAATTATTTGATATAGCAGAAAATGAAAGAAAAATAAATTTACTGAGACGTAACAAAACGGCAATCCTTCTGTCTGAAATTTATGTTTAGAATCATAAAAAAATAGAAGAATGTTACCAAAATAATGATATACAGAAAATTAAATGTTTTTCACGTAGAATTTCTTCGACACTTCGTAAAAACACGGACGATTGTTACCATTCAAAAATCCAAAAAGTGTAGATAATATTGTAAATTATGTGTTTGAATTCAGGAAAAACGATTTTATCAAATCGATATATTATATATTTGATCTCTGACGTGAAGAATAGTATGAAAAAATGTATCAAAATCGTTTTTTTTGTTTCGATATATAGAAATAAATACAAATAATATATATTCCAAACAACCATCTAAATCTTCATTGATTGCAGACATTTCCATAAGAAATGCTCAAAGTTTCAGAATGATTAGCTTAGAGAATAATATCCATTTTGGGTATATCTCTTAATTACTGATAGATAACATATTTTATTTCCAATCCAGGGTGTGTAATCAAAACATCAATTGTGAAAAACCGTGCTATATTTATCAATATGAAATATTTTAAATAGAGTGTCTACCATGTCGACCTACTTGCTTACTATTGATTTAAAATAATACCCATTTTTACAACTGTCTCACGATCCGAAGGTCCAAAAACTTTTATTTCAAGATCGACGTTACGATTCATTTGATTTAACTAAAACTCTAATGATAATGAAAAATAGATTAACGAATTAGATGACTTTTATTTAAAAAAGATGTTTTTAATCAAGATTTTGAACGAAGAACTTGATTCATTTTCGACATTTTGATTAAGTATCTTCTATATCATAATTCTGATATACTAAATTACATACAACACGTTAAATTGTTCAGAAAGAGAAGATTTTCTATGTTTACTTCATGAATCACAATACAGCAAAATATCGTTAGCGTATACAACAAAAATCAATAAATTAATCTCTATAATAATCAAATTATTCTCACTTTGATATTACCATTAGAGAATTGAAATTAAATCGTTTGATTTAAACTTACAATTAATTTGATATATCTAAATTTTAATACTTTAATATTCATTTGTACATTTTTAGAGATATATAAATTTAAGCATAGTTTACATAAAAATTGCTGCGATTTACAATCCGTGAAAATGAGGATATGATGAATTATTACACAATGAAATCGATTCTTAACCATATGGTCCGCCGAAAAATTCGCGTTTTGTTTTGTTTCAATTTATATCTTTACATATTGATACGATCTATCTTCTATCAACCTATCTTCTGTAGAATCAATTATTAAATTATCTGGTTGATAAGAATACCGATCCCAGCCGAAATAATTAAAAAACATATTCGAAACATAACGGACATTACGAATAAGATAAAAGGCCAATGATCACCTTAATTATCTATCGTGATAGTTATAATTTATATTTTTATATAGTTCAAAATGTAATTTGTATCAATTTGACTAATATTACGCGTTTGAATAAATATTTTCAATATTGATTATGTTCAAATTACCATTTACTGGTTTAAATTAAATTCTAAAACGAAATATAAAACTCTATAAAGATATTATGGACGTTAAATTATTTTAAAATCTTTACATACGTCCAATGTGTCGCTTTAATCCAGCAGGTTTCTGAACTTTAGTTTATAGTGTATAAATCTCTAATACTCTCATGGATACAATGAAAATTCAATAGAAATATATAGAAATAAGTTATTATATATTTAATGTTGAGTTATAAATATTTACTGTGATACCCAGTATGTTTTATGGACTGGTATTTAGATAAACTTAAAAATGGTCTTAGCCTAAATTATTACGTTTTTTCATCGTGTGACGATATTACTTTTAAAACGTCTGTATTTAATTTACAATTGTCATTATCTGGGTTTCATATCAAACGTTACTTTTCCTAGAAGAGTTGATCATCTTTAAAATCAGAATATCATAATTCTAAGATAACAACTATCATAATAATTAAATCAATTTTTTTAATATATGATGGGATATGAATTATCTAATCATCCCGCATCAATCGTAAATATGTCTAAGAATTTGTGTAAATTGTAATCTTCAAATAACAACTGTTTATGTTTAAATGTCATACATTTTGTCTATAAATGTGTAAACCTACAAAAAATTAGCTTTCATGCATCTGTAAAATCGAAATTAGTTTTGCCCAGCAGTGTGAATCGACTTTGCTTTCATTATTATCAGATTTAATTTTAATAACCATGCCATTTCTGATGATCCATTTAATCTGAAATTTTATGTGGTTTGTTGATTCAACATTAAATAATTTTACCATTTCAAGAATTTTGGAATGTGAATCTTCTGATTTTTATTTTATGTTCGCTCAATTATGATGTATCTCAATTATCATATATCATCCATTTAATGAAAGTAGACTCGTCATATTTTTAATTACGACAAAAACAAACGATTTTTTGGGTTTAGTTTTTGTATTTTATATTTGTATTATATATTATGATTTTTTTGACTGCATACGCAGATTCAAACAATTTGCGTCTGTAGGATAATTTACATCAATTTTTAGATACTAAGAGATATGGTTCAAAATATCTTTATAAGTTAATTTACTTTAATTTAGCTTTTATTCAAAAAATTATTCAATGAGTTAGTTAGAACAATATATTAAAAAAATCAGACATGGGTCTTTCTGATTATTGACAAGTAAATGATGATAACCAAACGTTTTCGATGAAATTAAGGCCAAATTATTAATATGTGGACTTCTTAATAAGTGCTGAGAAGTCAGCTTTGTTCTTAACCATATCCAATAAAGTCTTTCTTAATAAAGAAAACATACATGTTTTTCCAGCCCTTCAATATGTTTCTGAAAAAATATACAAGTACATTTATAGACAAATTCATCTATCTCAATGTCGAGATCAATTTAGTTATTAAATTCCCCACATCTAAAAATATTCTTTTTAATATCGAGTTACAGTGTGGTAGTTGCACCATTACACCTGGTGTAATTCGGTTTATCAAGTAAAATATGAATTCATTTAAATTTAAGAATAAAAAATTCAATTCATATATAGAGGATATTTAGATTTTGGAAAGGATCTTGATTATTATTAGCCAGTCTATACAATTATTCATTTACAATGATTTCAGGTAATAAGCGATGACGTCACAATTATATACATGGATAAATCATCTGACTTATTTGAAGTAAAATTTTTTTATATTTTGTTTTGATTAAGTGAACAATAAATCATGGTGATTTATTAATGATGTGAATTATATAAAAAAATAATTTCGTACGTCAAAAATAATAGAAAATTTTTCTTTGATATCATTAAGTTATAAATTATAAAGTTTTTGTTGATTTAGATTGTGATGGCTCAATGCAACATAAGATGATTAATCGCTATCCGATTATGGTTCAATAGAAATTCGAAATTATGTAGACAATTTTATTTTTATTATAAATTTAATTAGTATTCGGCAGAACCAAAGATATTACCAGAAATCGAATGTCTTTGTGTTAACAAATCGTGCCAATTATTAAAAAATTATGAAGTTTTTTAATGTCCGTATTTTCGAATAGTTAACAGGAAACCATCATTTATGATTCTTATTACACCTTTTTCATTCAATACGTCTGGGTGAGTTATTCAAGGTAGACGTTTTTAGTCGCATGACCTGAATAATTTCTATCAATATATATTGGTGTTTATACAAAGTTATCCAAACTTCTAACAAATAAAATAAAATTTTTAAAAGACTCTAAATCTATCGCCTATAAGGCAAAGCGTGTAGAATAACTGATCAAGCTTTCACTTTCAGTATGCTAGATCTTAGTGAAAGATGATCAGATGGTTGTTAAAAAGAGTATATCAATTCCAAAATACCCATGACGACTTTATGATACCCTTCTGCTTCGAGAATAGCGACTCGATCTGATTTATTTTTGTTGATTACGGACGAAAACAAATAATTATATTTCATCGAGACTAGACTTCTTCACAGACTTCTCGCGAATAGTGCAATATTACATTATCTTTGATTAAAATATTTTGGGTTTTGGATAAATTTCGCATTCTCTAACGAAGAAATACATAAAAATTCAATTTTGTTGTTTTATGCAATTTACTTTATTCCCGCATAATGAAAACATTTCAAAATGAACGATTGTTATTCGTGAAATGGAATAATTTTATAAAATCAGGTATGTGTATGTTCGATGGAAATACTCACTAATTAACCTGCATTACAACCTCGACTATGATCTTTGAAAGAGATTGCGCTGGCTTGATCAAGACATTACACATTTTTTCTTCAAGAACGATACCGAGGAAATTGCCAAAAGTATTTTGTCTTTATTTTATTTGTAAAAAAAGTTGGGACGTTTGATTTTAACATGGGTAAATCTCATTGATATATTTTTTGTTGACTAGAGAAACGATCATTTTGAATGACAAACATGGACTTCTCGGATGAAAAATGTCATTAAACTAGTCATTCTCTAGTCATATTAAACGTGTAGTAAGAGGGTAATGTTTATATTGTTAAAAATCACTAATTCATCAAAAATGTTACCAACGAATTCAAAATGTACTTTGATTCCATGGTAAAGTGAGATATATCAGTACATATATCTTATTTCCCAAATAACAGCATGGATTCACTATTTGAATTAAATTCTTTTGGTTTATTCCCCAAAATTTTTAATTTTCACAGCATGAGTATAAATATATGTAATTTGGGAGGCGGTTGATGTCAGATTTTAGAATTGATATCCATATTTATTTTAAATATTAAATTGAGAAAATCCTAAAATATATTATTCTTATGTTTTATTCTATTTAGTTGATAATTATTAAACAAAATATTATTTTGAATTTAATTAACGCTGTTACTTTTGTATTTATGTACAAAACATGTTTTGTTTTGGAAAACAAATTCGCAATGGATCGAAATATGTTTCTTGATATTTTATTCTAATGGGTAATTTACAATGATAATTTTAGTCGATAAGATAGAGATATTGGTGTAATAACTGCAACGGATATCGAAATAAAAATGTATATGTACAACTGATGCTAATATAACCCATTTCTTTAAATATATAATTCATATATTTTCATGGTGCAGCTTAGCCCATAAAAAAATGTTGAAGATATCGATCGATAAAAGAAATTTAAACGAAATATACATTTAATTATGTATCATACTCTCCGTTATATCAGCCATGGCTTTTACCAAGATTTCAATCCTGCTACCTATACTAAGATTCGACTAATATATAAATTTTTACAGTTAACCGTACTATACTGACTTAAAGAAGGCAGGTTTTTTAGTGTTTTAGAACTATGTGGCTTATATATGTAATAAACACAATTTTATGTACATTTGAGAAATGCGGCTGATACACAGATAGTCTCTACACACCAGAAACTACGACACATACATGTTGACGCCTATTTGATGTTATGATAGGGCGATATCTATGATTTGTTGATTGAAAACGACATTTATGAATTTAATTTTAAGTAGTTGAAATAATTCTTCAATATATGGTACAAGAAAAAATCGAGGTTATACAAAAACACAAATTTGGATACCAGAAATTGATTAAATATTTGTCAATATGATATTATTTATGTGTGTACGATCATCAAATCATATCGACACATTTCTCTAATGTATAAATATAGAATCAACAATAAACATAATCCATTTCGAATGATGTATGATTATGATTAAATTAAATAGAAATATATCCTAACATTCGAATTTATAAAATATCACCTAAATATTCAATATCAAATCTCGAAAAGAAGTTAGCGCTTTTAAAAGGATTTCGACGTACCCGCAGCTCATGTTCAAATAAACCAGTATTGTGTATCCTTGAGAATGAAATAAATTAATGGTATTCTATATCAGAAAACATATCCCTCATTATACCACATTTCACCCATTTTATAGAATGACAATCTTAAATTAAAGGAGAAAGGATTTTAAAATATGTAACTGCATTAATAAAATTGTATGCAGTTGTAGAAAATATAGTATTTGTTGTAAATATTTTAAAGAATGAATCATAAGCTTGAAAAAATCGTGTATAAGATATCTCAAGTTTGCCATCAAATACATGATATAAACAAATATATCATTGTACAAATTAATCATTTTTTTTAACAGAGTTTGGCTGATACATATTTTCACGTTTTGTGAAATTCAATATATTATATGGATGCATCAATACCAAAAAAACATACAAATTGCTTTTCCATATATTCAAAAAATCAGTTAACGCATTGTTTCGCGTTCAGAATTACAAACATGCAGATGTGTACATCAAAATGGACCAATGTCGTTTTTTAATATAAGGTAAATGATGTATTTTAGTAAAATTCGCTCTGTAAGTCTCATAACAATAAGAGCAATTCGATCTACATATTGCACCTGTGAATCCGAATACACATTTTCAAGATCTAAAAGATATTAACCATTTTAATTTCAATATACTTATTATAATTTAAACAAAATAAAATTTTTCAGTATATATGAAAAGTCAAACCAGGAATCATTGTTAGTGTTCTCTATATATATCGACCATATCATTAAAAATGGTCGAACATGGTTTTAAGATATAATGAAAGATAAAACCGGGCAGAAATGCTGTGAATATAAACCATCGATTAAAAGAAGAGATTGTGATAATCTGTTAAATATTTATGTCGATACACCCATTTATACAAAAAATATCAAAGGTTACATAATTAAACATTTTCTCAAACATTGACCGTATATATTCAAAAATTCGTATCATTAATTTGAGACTACTAATCAGTAATTATTTTGTGATATGATAAACAGTGTAAAACATTAACTGCCTTTAATAAAACGATATAACAAATTTTCAAACATATCAAAATAAAAAATGTTTGAAATGGGGATGTATACTTCAGTTATGTGTAACATAGCGAGCATCTAGATGTATATGATCTTTTATACTGGACGATAAGCCAATGCAATTTTTACAAACATGTTTTTGTTGAAAACGATAAATGCCGTTTACTTCACCCAACATATATCCGATAGAATACAAATTAGACTAATATATCATATTCATGATTAAGCCATCATCGTAACCATTTTTCGTAGAGGATGATAGATGAGATATTCGGATGTATTCCAGTCAGAAAAATGAATAGCAGATGTACAATCATGTCTATTATACGATAATATGGTGTTTGATAACTATCATTGATGCTTAAGATAAATATGTGTCAATAAATGAAGTTATCAAATCAATTATTAAAAATTCAAATGAATGTATTCAAAATGATTCTTAAAGCAAGATAAAATGTTTTAGCAAAATGACTGTTAAAATCAATTTTTTTGCAACAGACTGAGTTTTCCTGCAGAAAATTAACGTATATACGACTTGAAAATCAGTATAATGATAGATAAATTAAATGCTGCACAATTAGTTGTCGAAATGTTTTATGAATTACCATTTAAAACGGCGTTAAACGATTATTCATATTCAATATTTACACAATAAATCGTATAAACGACTCGGAATATAAACTAAAGTAAAATTGATTACGATAATCCAAATTAATATTTACTAGAAGAGCATGATGACAGAATCAACTAATTCTTGATTTATATATAATATTCATACAACATTGCAAAAATTGCAAAACTGTAAATTTCCAATTATATGTATATATAATTTAGATTTAGATGTAATAAAAGGCACAATGATTAAAAGTGTTATGGTGTAAAAAATGGTATCAATACTTTTGTATTTCATAAATATTTAGTTTAAGATAAGAAGAATATTTTTCAATCTTTTTACATCCAATTAGTTAGAAATATTTTAATTTATACTTTCAAAGTAATTATAAATACATTATCATTACTGTAGATAAATCGTGAAAGCAATGAGATATTGTAAAGTATTTTAAAATCAGGGCAATTTTCTTGAATAAATTTTATTGATATCAATGCGTGACCAGAGAATTTATTTAAAAAACATTGATTGAGATCATTTATCACTCGATAATGGGTATATAATTAATAATATTTTTCCATAAGTTCATAAATATTACCACAGACACACAAGCATTCAATTCGAAAAAATACCTTGCTATCGTTTCACATTATTATAATTTTATCTTTTCATTCATATAGCTCTAGGTGCGGGATATGCTCGAAATTTTGATAACTTCAACTGATTTTGTCATTAAGAGTCTGACAAATCTCATATACCAGTATCTGTTAGAACGTAACAATGTTACTGCACATTTTATGCTTATTCCATTAGATTTAAGCTATGTTATATGAATACATCCGATGTCTACCTAAATTGTAAATTTGAAAATTGGTTACAGTGACATCCATCTGTTAAATCAATTGTCTATTCCAAAATAGTTTCAAAACGGCAAGTTAATGAGAAAAATTAAATAATATAGTATAGGAATGCCAAAATCACGTAAAATTATAATCCAAAAAATCTATTGGTGTAAAGATACTTGAGACCATTTTATCCAGTATAAATGGAATCACTTAATAATGTTAGAATACCTTTGAGAAGGTTTTAGAATAATTTTCAATGATTGATGCAAAAAATATATTTAATTAGCTAATTAAGATTTGCAATAAATTGATATGTAAAATATTTAATCATTTTAATCGGTTTTTTTAACCAGAGTCATTTCTCAGATTTTCATCGTGTTGACGAAAGAGAATTATGATATGTTTAGATAGTTTTTCAAAAGCGTCAATGCAATTTATGCATAGAGCTAAAAGTTATTGAAAACAAAATTACAGTAAATGAGCTAAGTTTTACAATCGTAACGCGGAAGTCATTCTTGAAACTGAAATTAAAAATTTGGATATCCTCGCATCATATCCGAATTGCCATATCAAAGTCATACCCATGCTCATTGGGTCCGAAATCGGTCATTACACAAGTGTGAGAAATGCTGTGTTCTACCCTTAACTTATCAGCCATGTTGTATAACTCGCTGCTTTAAGCGTAGACCCAAATGCTTTATCACAAATGTACCCATATTGAAAAAACACTCGATTGCATTATAGAGATGTCCCTGTATATAACATGATGATTACAGCATTAAAATATAAATAAACGATGTTCTCATAACACGTCATATAACGGATATATTTGATAATGAAAAAAAAATTCAGCCGACATCATATAATGATCGATCACCGTTCTGTACTCTATTAGATGTGAATCAGCCTATTCAGCAGCCTTAGCATAGGATTCTCCAGCTTCTCGAAATCAGTGTCAGTATAGCTTCAAACCGTTCCAACCTTTCGAAGTTCTCGACACTCATAATTAGTGAATCATATTCTTCCTGCCTGTATAATGAAATGTATCATATCAGGAATCATACTTTTCAGCATCGATTGACTTATCGTAGGTTTCTCCATAGGTACGATACTCCATCAACAAACCAGTATGTTAAACTTTGCGCCGCACGTATATTGAGCCGTCGGCTTCTTATTTTATATAATCCAATATTTACTCAAATAATCTCAATACTATCGAGTTAGTAATACTTCCGTATCTTTTGAGATAAGATCGTTCACATATAATACCTTGTTGATACTTAAACGATTACTCCCAGTAATGAACAAAATATTGGTAGACTTAAAGATTTTAATTTTTGTGTCTTTGATAATTATTAAGTTAGTACTGGTTCTAGCGAAGATATTGATGTATGTTTAAGACTAATTAGTAATATCTGTTGATTACATACAGTCAACATATTACCTATAAATATATTCATATATGGCCCAAATATTTTGTTTGAGAAGTCGAAAAGAAAGCTGTAGGTTTACTGTGCTGTGAAAGGGTTTCCATGTTGAAAAGATTAAAACATTATCTGCCATTATGTGACAAAACATGCACACTACGTCAATATATTATAAGCAGAACTACGACAAATAAGAGAAATTTATTCGGACTGAAAGCTCATCAAGCAGAAGGATGTATTGAGAAAAGATTAAATACAACCGACATATGCTACTCTTTCCTGCTTTTTAGTCACATACTACATTGCTAAGAACGGCAAATTATTAGTTTATGATGTATTTGTCAAACATTGAATGCTCGATATGGTAGATGACATCTGTCCAGAACAAAGAAAAATGTCTGAATACGTAATTTTGTAATGAAGAATGTTAGCTCACCACATTACAACATTTAATTTAAATTTTATCTCGAGGCTAAAAGATATGTACCTGCATTTGAGCTACTTTTCCAGGCTTTGAATGAAAGTCCTAACATCGAAAATTTTACACAGGTAGTGAACTTTGTAAAAGTAATCTCAGTAAACAGAAATCACCTCACAAATTCTGTCAATGGAATCATAAAAAATACTATCATAGAAGAAGGAATTTTTGAATGTATTGAAAGTATCTTGTATATAAATTGAATTACAAGACCAGAAAATGGCGAATGTTCTCACATATGATTCTCCATCGTTGGCATCAAGAGAAAGTTTGGGTGATGAAAAGACTGAATAAACCCGTTAAAGAGATTGATTTCAACAAGCAATTCATATTTCTACCCTTTATAACAGACCTAATAGTTTTATAAAAATGTGTGCAGAACAAGAAAAATGCCACTGATCCATTTGTAAAATTTGTAAATTTGATCAAAGAAGAAAAATGTATAAATCATATGTTGATCAGACTTCATATAGATTTCGCTTAGGATCACTTTGATGGTCTGCATTATACTGCTGTATGCTCTTTAAATTTATGAAATATTCTGACATGGGTTTGATAAATGAAAATAGAAATGGGACTGTTAATGAAGATGAAAAGAAAAATACATAATATCCCCTAATCAGAGAAATGAAATGGTTTTCATATCTGGCGTGTGCAGTTGTTGTCATTGAACATCATAAGGATTTAGACACAAAAAATAAACGGAATGGAATTTATGCTGACGAAATTCGCTCAATAGATTGGGCTTTAAACCTGAAGCAGAAATTATTTTCTCGACAGCGCAGCCATAGTATAACAAATCCATTTTTAAAACTAAAAAAATGTGGATTTGAAGATTACGTCGATTTAGAAGTACATACATATGATATCTACATTTGACATTGAATATACTCTTAGCTTTGGGGACTTCTAAAATATTCTGCTGAGTTTGATATAGTCTAATCCTCCTGTAAAAGTTATTTTGAAAGTGCGCAGGGTGCTCTATCAAATGAACTAGTTAATCCGAAATGCGTATCTACCCGGATAGGAATTTTCTAAAATGAATTCTTTGAAAAATTCTATGTTGTAATTCAACGATTCAAAATTTTTCAAATTGCGAGACGTTTGATTTTAACATGGGTAAATCTCATTGATATATTTTTTGTTGACTAGAGAAACGATCATTTTGAATGACAAACATGGACTTCTCGGATGAAAAATGTCATTAAACTAGTCATTCTCTAGTCATATTAAACGTGTAGTAAGAGGGTAATGTTTATATTGTTAAAAATCACTAATTCATCAAAAATGTTACCAACGAATTCAAAATGTACTTTGATTCCATGGTAAAGTGAGATATATCAGTACATATATCTTATTTCCCAAATAACAGCATGGATTCACTATTTGAATTAAATTCTTTTGGTTTATTCCCCAAAATTTTTAATTTTCACAGCATGAGTATAAATATATGTAATTTGGGAGGCGGTTGATGTCAGATTTTAGAATTGATATCCATATTTATTTTAAATATTAAATTGAGAAAATCCTAAAATATATTATTCTTATGTTTTATTCTATTTAGTTGATAATTATTAAACAAAATATTATTTTGAATTTAATTAACGCTGTTACTTTTGTATTTATGTACAAAACATGTTTTGTTTTGGAAAACAAATTCGCAATGGATCGAAATATGTTTCTTGATATTTTATTCTAATGGGTAATTTACAATGATAATTTTAGTCGATAAGATAGAGATATTGGTGTAATAACTGCAACGGATATCGAAATAAAAATGTATATGTACAACTGATGCTAATATAACCCATTTCTTTAAATATATAATTCATATATTTTCATGGTGCAGCTTAGCCCATAAAAAAATGTTGAAGATATCGATCGATAAAAGAAATTTAAACGAAATATACATTTAATTATGTATCATACTCTCCGTTATATCAGCCATGGCTTTTACCAAGATTTCAATCCTGCTACCTATACTAAGATTCGACTAATATATAAATTTTTACAGTTAACCGTACTATACTGACTTAAAGAAGGCAGGTTTTTTAGTGTTTTAGAACTATGTGGCTTATATATGTAATAAACACAATTTTATGTACATTTGAGAAATGCGGCTGATACACAGATAGTCTCTACACACCAGAAACTACGACACATACATGTTGACGCCTATTTGATGTTATGATAGGGCGATATCTATGATTTGTTGATTGAAAACGACATTTATGAATTTAATTTTAAGTAGTTGAAATAATTCTTCAATATATGGTACAAGAAAAAATCGAGGTTATACAAAAACACAAATTTGGATACCAGAAATTGATTAAATATTTGTCAATATGATATTATTTATGTGTGTACGATCATCAAATCATATCGACACATTTCTCTAATGTATAAATATAGAATCAACAATAAACATAATCCATTTCGAATGATGTATGATTATGATTAAATTAAATAGAAATATATCCTAACATTCGAATTTATAAAATATCACCTAAATATTCAATATCAAATCTCGAAAAGAAGTTAGCGCTTTTAAAAGGATTTCGACGTACCCGCAGCTCATGTTCAAATAAACCAGTATTGTGTATCCTTGAGAATGAAATAAATTAATGGTATTCTATATCAGAAAACATATCCCTCATTATACCACATTTCACCCATTTTATAGAATGACAATCTTAAATTAAAGGAGAAAGGATTTTAAAATATGTAACTGCATTAATAAAATTGTATGCAGTTGTAGAAAATATAGTATTTGTTGTAAATATTTTAAAGAATGAATCATAAGCTTGAAAAAATCGTGTATAAGATATCTCAAGTTTGCCATCAAATACATGATATAAACAAATATATCATTGTACAAATTAATCATTTTTTTTAACAGAGTTTGGCTGATACATATTTTCACGTTTTGTGAAATTCAATATATTATATGGATGCATCAATACCAAAAAAACATACAAATTGCTTTTCCATATATTCAAAAAATCAGTTAACGCATTGTTTCGCGTTCAGAATTACAAACATGCAGATGTGTACATCAAAATGGACCAATGTCGTTTTTTAATATAAGGTAAATGATGTATTTTAGTAAAATTCGCTCTGTAAGTCTCATAACAATAAGAGCAATTCGATCTACATATTGCACCTGTGAATCCGAATACACATTTTCAAGATCTAAAAGATATTAACCATTTTAATTTCAATATACTTATTATAATTTAAACAAAATAAAATTTTTCAGTATATATGAAAAGTCAAACCAGGAATCATTGTTAGTGTTCTCTATATATATCGACCATATCATTAAAAATGGTCGAACATGGTTTTAAGATATAATGAAAGATAAAACCGGGCAGAAATGCTGTGAATATAAACCATCGATTAAAAGAAGAGATTGTGATAATCTGTTAAATATTTATGTCGATACACCCATTTATACAAAAAATATCAAAGGTTACATAATTAAACATTTTCTCAAACATTGACCGTATATATTCAAAAATTCGTATCATTAATTTGAGACTACTAATCAGTAATTATTTTGTGATATGATAAACAGTGTAAAACATTAACTGCCTTTAATAAAACGATATAACAAATTTTCAAACATATCAAAATAAAAAATGTTTGAAATGGGGATGTATACTTCAGTTATGTGTAACATAGCGAGCATCTAGATGTATATGATCTTTTATACTGGACGATAAGCCAATGCAATTTTTACAAACATGTTTTTGTTGAAAACGATAAATGCCGTTTACTTCACCCAACATATATCCGATAGAATGCGAAGGATGATAGATGAGATATTCGGATGTATTCCAGTCAGAAAAATGAATAGCAGATGTACAATCATGTCTATTATACGATAATATGGTGTTTGATAACTATCATTGATGCTTAAGATAAATATGTGTCAATAAATGAAGTTATCAAATCAATTATTAAAAATTCAAATGAATGTATTCAAAATGATTCTTAAAGCAAGATAAAATGTTTTAGCAAAATGACTGTTAAAATCAATTTTTTTGCAACAGACTGAGTTTTCCTGCAGAAAATTAACGTATATACGACTTGAAAATCAGTATAATGATAGATAAATTAAATGCTGCACAATTAGTTGTCGAAATGTTTTATGAATTACCATTTAAAACGGCGTTAAACGATTATTCATATTCAATATTTACACAATAAATCGTATAAACGACTCGGAATATAAACTAAAGTAAAATTGATTACGATAATCCAAATTAATATTTACTAGAAGAGCATGATGACAGAATCAACTAATTCTTGATTTATATATAATATTCATACAACATTGCAAAAATTGCAAAACTGTAAATTTCCAATTATATGTATATATAATTTAGATTTAGATGTAATAAAAGGCACAATGATTAAAAGTGTTATGGTGTAAAAAAATGGTATCAATACTTTTGTATTTCATAAATATTTAGTTTAAGATAAGAAGAATATTTTTCAATCTTTTTACAT
>JWZT01004238.1:4094-15702 GCA_000827895.1 Thelohanellus kitauei
AAATAGCCTGTAAAGAAATTAAACTATTTTGATCTAATTCAGGTCGATTTAAAAATTGAAATTGTCTAATATTCACTTGTGAAGTAATCATGCGATCTTTTCCGACCTTGTGCGTTTTAAGTACAGTTAAACAGATGGTTGCTATTTGTTGGCCATAATTTTAATTCTTTTTTACATCATAAATCGTAAGAGTTGCCTTATCATTTACATATAATTTTTTTTTCTTAAAATACACTTCGTATATGTACACTAATTACCAAAACATTAATTTTAGTTGTTTGCTGAGTATGTAGACAAAAATAGTCTATTTAGGAGTGTTAATTTTGATAGTTTTACGAGTTAAACCATTTATCGAACGTCAAGTGAGTAATCAAAATGATTTCATAGCATTTGGGGATTAAGAATGTATCAAGCCAGCAGTTCATCATATCAAAACATCATAAAAATAGCTGGATATGCTTTCGCCGCTTGCAGCACTATTCTTTGGGCTTGAACGGTTCGTATGTTTGTTTCTCATTATTCAACTTATATTTGTGAACACGTAGTTCTCAAGTATATTTGATAATTAATAGAAAATCGATGCTTTAGTTTCGTGGACTGCAAATCCTGCATCTCACATCCACTTTACTTATGGTTCTCAAATTTAGTAGATATTTCTATAAAGAGAAACATTATTTTGAATCACCATTCACTTAAAATGGGAAGAAACACAGTTTGTTTAGTCAGTAAAATACTGAAATCAATTCTGTACATTGCCGCTATCTAAAACCAAATGTTATGTCTGGCAGTCACATTTATATTGATCATAAAGAAAATTTAGTTACTAGAAATTTCTTTTCAATCCACTATCTGTTAGAATTTATGTTAGATCATGTATTATTTCTGATTGAATTAGTTGCTGAAATAGGATCTACACTTTGTGTGTAGCCAGATAATCCTGAAAAAATGAATATCTATGTTTTAATCCATAGATCAATGAACCTGAAATATATTTTCATGTTAATATCAAACAATATATATATCAAATCGGTACTTAATTATCATCCTTTATAAGTAACAGATCTGAAAACAGATTTGAATGGTGTGAAAATTTTAATTTGGAAATTCCCAGATATCTCAGTCAATCATATTGTTAATCTACCAACAATCTCATCAGATAGGTTAGCTTTTATCCAAAATATTAAATGCATCTTGCTGTTATGGTCATTTTTGACAAATATTGGCCCCTTTCACTGAAATAATTAATACTGAATCAGATATTTATCAAGGATTATCGCATATATGTTGATATTTTCATTCGAAGAGTAATTTTTAAATGTACATCGCCGCCATATAATTTTTATTATCGTCATTTATGGTACTTTTAAGGTGGCTCAAGTAAATGTTACGAATTATTAGTCTTATCAATATATTAGGATGCGCGCAGTTCTTTATGTAGCATTCAAAAACCTAATAGACTAAATTAATATAATATAAATACTTATTGATCTCAAAGTAGTCACGTTTTTCAAATAGTCGAATTATTTTCTGAGAGTCTGACGATATTAAATGTATTGAAATAGTGATGTGAATGTTATCTAACCAGTTTTGCATAAATGTGAGATGTTTTCTCGAATTTAATGTCAGCTGATTTAGATTCGTTACAACCATATGAAAAATAGGGTTCAAATAAATAAATTATCGAACCTTCTCTCGTGGATTTATCCAGTATATTCATAAGGTTTAAGAATAGGCCTTAGAATATAACCCGTTAATTAATAAAAAATATTTGATATCGATGAAATCGTACGGTTTCGATGTTCTGATGTAATTGCCAACAATGTTTTTATGATTTTATCGAGCTGTGTTGATCATAAACATTGATCAAATGGATTATATTTGAGTAAAGGGATAACGCTGAATGGTTTACTTGTTGATAACGCGTTAGAATTTATGAATTCGTGTATATTTTATCAAGTCTGAGCCCATTTGATTGAAAAGATGAAAAGATATAACTGATTATCTCAGCGAAATATCCTATTTTTATAGATTTGCGTGAAACGTGATTGTGTGAATCAGACCTTTATCTCAGTCTTTCCATGACAAAAATCGTATTTATTCCACTCATTGCAATGAATAAGGTCTAGTTTATCAGTTTATATGAATATTTAAATCTCATAGGATTCTTTTCAATAATTAGAACAAGATATCAGTAACATTTATATTTAGTGCGAATTTTATGACCATTTTACATCATGTCAAAAATTTATTAATTAATTAGGTGTTATTAATTCTGAATTACGCACCCCTGATTTAATAAGTGGCAGATAAAAAAAATCATATATATCAGACATTACCTACATGAAATACTTTACTCGATCTCATTCGATTTAATGAAAAACATGCTTGTGTTATTTTGGAATAACGAATACAGCAAATAAAATCACAATTTCTGCATTTTTGATTAAATTCTTCTCCATAGTATTCATACTCAATGGTTTCATCAGTTAAAAGTGAAAAACCTGTTAATCAAGGTGCATGTTTGCAACCAGACAAAATAATAATTTATATTGACCAATCATATATTAGAGGATTAAAATAATTGTCGAATAGCGCACGTGTGAGAATTTATGTACACAATAAAAACGGTTTCATGTTATCAAATATCAGAATTGTTAATAAAATACTATAATTTTGTATGGATAATTATATTTGCTACGGAGTTAATTTTTTATCATGTGATTCAAGTAAAATTTGTTAATTAATAAAATCGAGAACGTAATTCGGATCAAACTTGCACACATGTTGTTTTTAGATGAATTATACAATATTTGAAATCGACATAATAATGGAACTCGCCTGAAAAATTTGTTGCCTAAAACCAAAAATTTCTTTGATAGCTTGACTGAAAACTTTTTTATCGCCTTTCATTTTTATTGTCAATTTAACAAATTATAAAACGCTGCTAATTCCCAACTCGATGATGGAATTTATTGCAATTAACCAATAAATGTTTGCTTATTTAAATTGGCATATCGGATAGATGTAAAAAACAACGCTTTAAATTTTGACACGACAATGTATAAAAATATTGGACGTTCCCCTAACGACATAAAAACAATATGATTTATCGTGACAATCGAATTATATATGGATAATGAAAATAAATAAGTTCATATTTAGAAAAAGCCTTGTCGATTGCATTGAATAAGACTTAAGTGTTTACTATTCTAAAAATGCCTCAAAATTAGTATAATTTTTCATTAAGATCATGAAATCATTTGGGTTGAGAATCGAATAAAAATAAAGATGATTATCACAAACTATTACTCTGTATTTTATAACGTTATCCTCATGTTTACTAGGATTCACAATTTTATTCAGCGTTTTGCATAATAATTTTAAGTTTTGCTCAAAGGTGATGGTTTTGATGGTTAAATTACCTTAAATATCAAATATTAAAAATAAAATGTTTTTTATCCGGCCAATTTAATAAAGTTTAGATTTATTGTTGTAATTCAAAGTTGATTGAAAAAATTATTAAGATGATAGTGAGAATCTATGTATACCGCTCTTAAAAATGATCATGGTTTTCGGGATTTATTAACAAAATACGAATTGGATTTCTTGCATGGTAAAGAAAATATAATTAAAAGATATCTAGGTTAATAAATTTCTCTGTTATTTTTGTTGGTTTTTTTTTACAAATAGTACAATTGAAGTGTTTTCTGATGTTTTAAATAATCGATGGCTTAAATATTTTGACAAAATTGCTCTTTCATAATATAGTGTTCCTGATTCATCAGTTCTTCCATCTTTGTTCAAAAATATACAATTTGCAAAAACCTAATGTTATAGGTTCAGAATAGGTGAATACATGATGTAAATACTGTGTTTATAATCATTAATTTTAATATTCTATATTTATAACATATTATCTACTTATTATGTTTTCGAAACTGTTTGGCCATGACCCAAAACCTAGAACAAAAATAATGATGGCACTAAGCAATAAATATTTAAAGAGCATTCCAATTCTGATTTAGACCTGCCCGAAAGTGTACTTGATGCGATGTTGCAAGCCAGTCAATTCCAAGTTACCGTATTTAAAATCTGTCACTTGGATGAGATGGGGTGGTGGTAATGAGATGATGCGTCTAAAGATTTTGGTCACAGAGAGGCTCCAATCCCTCAGGTCACGGATATATTCTGTGAACTCTGATCTACATCAACAGTTTATTTCATTAATATGATCAAAAAGGGAAAATTGAAAATTATAATTTGCCTTAAACCATTAATATGGTTTATTTTATCGTTATGTTAGGACTATATTCACAGTCAAATGATTGAAATATCTCTGTCGCACAGTGACATTAGGGTGCTGTTCTTAAATCATCTAACTCAAGTGAAACATCATAAGGTTGGTGATGATTTTAATTTCACACCAAGAATGCATGTGTTAACTCGTCGTTGATTTTTAAAGTAGGTTTGGTGTTTGTATATATAACAATTTTTTAGAAATTAATTAACGTTTTTTCTGACTATAAACGATATAATTTCTTAGAACTTTTTGAGGATAAAAAAATCGAGTTGTTTTTATTAGTCTAAAAATCTTTCTAGTCAAGTTTATAAAAACTCATTCCACAGATTTTTACTAGAAAATACTTGAATTATAAAGTTAATTTACAACTACATCATTGCTATATATATCCTGAAAACATTACCATTTCATACTTAATTATAGCTCACGTTTGATTACCACGTGTAATATCGTTTCGTATTTTAACTATCATGTTTAGTTCTATTGATGATGTATCATATAAATAAATAAAAAGATCTTATGTTGTTTGTTACCAATTTTTTGTGATAAATATTCTTTTCCGGTTCTTGGGTTCGCTAATAGTATTTATATTTATTGTAAAAGGAAATAAATATATGCACTCACAAACATATGATTAATTAATTCTTTATTATCGGCCAAACATAATTGATATTGAGATCATTTTCATGTTCCCATAAGATAAACAGTTCAGAAATTGTGACGCATTTTTTAAATTAAATAGTTTTTTGTATCCAATCAAAATATTCACATTTTATGGCTAAAATGTCTTCCAAATTCAGATTCACATCCGTTTCGTGTGTAATATTACATTTGCACACACAATAAATATTTTGGGATATATCTATATAGTTATTTATATCTTAAGCACAACGGCCATTAAATTATAAATTACAGTATAAAAAAAAGGCGACACCATTTGTATTGTGTCATAATTACAAATAAAAGAGTCAGTAACATATAAATAATGTAAAATAAATCATTAAATCGATGTCTTATGATTTACGTCTGCATGTACCCATTTCATTTCATAAAATTCTTTTATCGTATTTTCTAGCTATATATACGAAAACTAATATAATTAATTTATAATATATTTTTTTGTCATATATTACTTCAACTATACTGTACAATTACAAATCGTTTACTGATAATCGTTCAGTGGCTCAAGAATAAACATAGAAATCGACAGAAACACAATTTTTTTTTAAGCTGACATTCATCCCCTGTATGTTAAAATCAAACCTGTTTTTGTGGCCGATCTAGAGAGACATTGTACTATGATTTGGGTTCAAATACTTAATAAAATCATTATGAAGGATTTTTAAAGTAGCCTTGCAGATATATTTTTCTAAATGTAACTCTTACGAGATAAGTTTCATTGTAATAGTCGAATTATGAACTATATAGTTTTACGGTTTAAAGATCCAATTTATTTAATATCCATCGGTTTTTTTGGCGAATAAAATATTCTCAGAGTAATCAAATTGTTATATGAAGCATATTAATGCATAAAATTTTAAATTTTGATATTCAACAGAGTGGTATTATTTAATAACATGAATTCAAACCAATTTACAATAATGAGTTGCGCAGCATCAAATTAGTTTGCCAAGATATATCATAATGAACAATAATATTGTTTAATATACAGTAAAACTGTCTATTTTTCCGACCAAAACAATTTTCCTTGAATTTCTAATAGAATAATTACTTCGAAATATTTCGTAATCTTCGTTTATACTCAAACTGTCTTGCATTATTTAAAGAGGACAGCTAAAATAAATATTAGCATAGGTAAAAAAAATAAATTGTTGAGTATCTTTAATATGTTGTATTTATATATGGAAGCGACACTGCCGTGCCGATCGATTCGATTTTAGAAAATTAAAAACATTTAATTGTTTATTTTTAACTCAACGTGCATAAAACTGAACACATTCGTATGCAAAAGTTATATGAAGCGTTAATTACTTCGCAAGAAGAACTGAAATCAAAATTTTGTTGTTATTTTGATTAAATTTAAAGGGTTTTTTTCTCATTTTATCACCTATTATGATAGCTCTATTTTTCAGATTATTCACAATCATGTCCCTCTAGGGTAGAATAAAAGACAGTGTTTACTGAATTTCGAAGAATTTTATGGCAATAGAGATTTATCATATGGAATAAAACGATACATTGTTCGAGATTTTAAATACAATAGCTTCCACTTTTTTTTTAATTTAAAAATGTTGATCATCAAAAAAATACGAATGCAATTTATGGAATTCACAGAATCAAACAATAGATATACATATATAATAATTAGTATTATTTCAATCATTATTTGTTCTAAATTTTACATTGGCTTATTTGGCTTTGACAATATATACAAAGAAAATCTCTTTCTTGTTTAATTGACATAACTTTTTTACCGATTAAGGCGACATCATGTCAATATTAACCAGTAACCTAATATATTTTGTGATTGCCAGTAAAATAATAGAAGATGTGTAAATTTAGAAATAAAGGCGTGTAGATTCTTGATATATGAATCTAGATCTTGATTTGATATACAATTTATTATTCTGGTTATCGAATTACATTCAAATGTGAAAGAACCTCCAGAATAATTTTCTTTTTTGTCAATAATTACATACAATTAAAAATATTTTTGGGATTGTTTACCAATTGATGTTCATCTCAAATTATAAATGGTGAATGACTAATTTTTTTCAGACATATTATCATGAATAGATTTTTCATTGAGAGTTCAAAGCATCTGGTGTTAGGCAGGGAAGATTTAAGATAAATACGACAGACGTCACTGACAACTACAATAAAGAGTGCGGTAAAGATATGTCCATGACATCATCTTCAGTAAGAATGACCAATACAATTTGAGGTATAACGTTTGAAAAATAAATTTATCTTAAATACAAAATATGTGGTAATTCATGAACCAAGAAAGCTCAGGTTCTAAAACGCCAGTTGATGACATTTTAGAGTACCTGGATGTGGCCATCTATCAGATTGTCTCATTTTATGTCACAGTAAAGTGTTCTTCATCTAATTACCATGAAATACAAACATCGTAACATTTTTTATTGATAGTTCACGCAATAAAGTTAACCTTGTTCTCCATCTCAATATTTTCGTAAACTTCGTTTCGGTTTGTCCTTGTCAGGAAAAACCTAGGGCTATCACTCAGTAATATTTTTTTCTTGATAATGCGTACCAAAGTGTAGGTATCTCGAAAAACTAATTTGTGAAAGGTGATTGCAATTTGAAATGCCACCTTCTATTTAAAACAAGGGAAGTGGAAATATATTAGTGTCGAAAACGTCAAATCTCTTAGAATAACAACAATGTAGAATGCAAGGTTAACGATGAGTGTGGGGAATGTGGCAATTTTATTTGCAACAAATGCTATTTTCTTGAAGTAGTTTAAATAATGAACATTTCACCTGAGCAGTTTTATGGCGCTTGCTGAACATTCAGCAATCTCTCTTATCCATTTACACAGAAAGGGTTATATAACTTTTATTATATATATATTTATCAACCGTTAAGCTACCTGGGATCGAGAGCCTGTAATTGCAAGAATGGCTTTTCTGTAGATGATTGCTCAGTGTTTCATCGTGAGCATGCTAACAAAGTTAACAAATGAAAGCTGAGAGAAGAATTTCAAGCGAATACATGATTAATAAATTAGGTTTGTTCAGGTCACAGAAAATCAAATTATCTGATTTTTACGTGTAAACCTGGTTATGCAGGATCGTACAGCTACCAGATGACAGTATACTTTCGTTCTTATTTTGATGACTATTCTTCGTTGTCCACATCTCGCTAGGTGTTATAAGAGTTCGTTTTTCTCACAAGATGTTACAACCTATGAAAAGACAACTAACTGTTGTTGAAAAGTCGGAAGATCCTACATATATGTTTCTGCTGATAAAAGCCTTTTTAACACAAATCTGTCAAATGATTGATCCAAAGTCACCGTACTAATTTTTATCCACGTCGATGAAAAAGGTACTGGTGTTAAAGCTATCTCTCAAATAGTTGAATAAAGAACAAGGTTTGTCATTTTGAAGTTTCAGACTTTAAACACGGTTCTAATTTTAAGCACGATACTTCGGATTATTATGTATATCACCTCCGCCGCATCTATCGTTTTGTATGCCATCGCTTATGTCCGTTAGTTTTTACTGTGTATTATCCAACATTAATATGAAATAAAAAAGATCTAGGATCTGAGAAAGATGCTACGATGGGTTCTGGAATTCAAATGTTTATTCCAGCAAAAGCGAAAATGTATGAACCTACACCACGATGCTTAAACAAAAATTTTTGAATAAAATACTCTGGTAAATATTATAGATATATAACTTTTTTTCTACTTTCAAAAATATTTCTCGCATATAGTGAATGATTAATTAGATAAATAAAACTAAAATGTAAAATTAAATAAAAAACTTTTCGGAATAAAAAAATATACCTCGTTTAAATGATAAAGAAAATAGATGTCATGATCATAATTATTACTTTTAATCAATTTGTTTTTTCTCACATCTATTCAAGCATGCGCTATGAATGTAAAGGTTCTTAAATATAGGTTTTGGAACAGTTTATATAAGGATTCATTAAAGCGTTGTTAGTTGGTGCAGGATAAATACAAAAATATCTTTAAACAGATAGAAATATTGTTGTTGACGAAATTTTAAAAACGTTTACATGCGATGTTGTAGCTCTAATTGTTGTAACATAGACATTTTAATCAGGAAAAATTTTATCATCAGAGATGAGAGAGTTTTATACCCGCATTTATCTAAGGCATTTGTTATTGATATGTAAAACACAAAAAACTAAAATATATAAACAAAATCATTGGTAAAATGTTAAATTAAACGTTAAAATATATCCTAAAAATAATGTTTAAAATTGTTAACAATACTCAATTCCTAATATTTTTCCCTTAAACAGTGTTATTTTACTATATGATCGTTTATCAACCCTTGAACCTATTATTTTTCAATATAAACAACACCATTACCGTTTTAAAATATTCGATTATCATATGTGGAATTTCTATAGTTTGAAATTAGTATTAATGTAAAGAGTAAACTATGAATTTTGAATTATTCTATTTTAAACCGAGATCAAATAGTAGTTCTATCTTTTGCATATTTGGCTCATGTATCTTATATATATTCTTAAGACTTTAGTACATTTACACAATTGGCAATTTGAATTTTCATCTGATAACGCGCCGATGTTCTCATTTATCATAGATGTCACCTCTAACCATAACTTGAGTTTCGTTTTATGACATTCGATAGTTCTCAATTTTTAAAAACAATAAAAAACTTGAATTATAACAATAGAAATATGGAAAAATTTTCAGTTATGAAATAAACAATGATAACTAATTTTCTTTATAAAATGGCTATATTCCGATAATTACATTCCAACGATAATATTTTTTATAAAAATATAATTATAAATTATAGATAAATTCTGGTGTAGGGCAAAATCAAATATCTATAAAGCAGTACTTATATTCGTTTGTTGAATCTAAGTGTATATTTTCTATACCCTAAAAGATAAATTCTTTATAGATGTCAATTCACTTTTACTAATAAATCCAAATCGGAACCTTTGAATGTCATTAACGCAAAGTCAGTATTTTACACAAAAATATTGTATATCGACAAAGATCCAGGAGAAGTTACACAAAACTGGCCATAATATTAATCGGCAATAAAACAGCTCTGTTTAAAATTACATGAAAAATAAAGAGCCATTTGTGAAACAAAAGAAGACACGAAAATGGGTCAAGGGAATTCAAGACAATGCAATGAATTACGATCGAGCATAGAAACATATTGAGGAAAACTTGACCATAACATATAGAAATACTAAACTGGTTTTTTCAACAATTTGATTTCACAATATTTGAGATAACAAATCGAATGTGGTTTCATTATGTTGAAGCATCGAAAAGTTTTCAGTTACAATTTAGGTGATCTATTCGGCTTCGCTGTAAAATACTTCTGAAATTTTCAAGGAGTGATCCGATAATCTACAGGATTCGCCTAAATTCACTGAGTTATGAAATATAATATTTTTGAATAAATATATTTTATTTTCAGAACATTTAGATATCATTAAATAAAAATTCAAGATGTTTTTGAAGGTGAGATTAGGCGAAGAATCATTACGTCTCAATGCCCTTATATCATCATTAGGATGTCAAATGATGTACTATCATTTTCCGAATATATGTATGTATTTTTTTGCATATTTACGATGATTGAAAGCCCCTATATGATGATCGAAAATAAGGGCCAAACAAACTCAATACAAAGGTAGGTTTCTGATGTTGTCTTCATTAAATCTCCATTAATTCTTCCACAATTCAAGTTTTTACATTTGAAAATAGACGTTTAAACGCCAGCACTTCTTTAATATAACTTCTAAACAGATAAAAAACGATATTCCTTTTCTAATTCAAACTAAGATAAATGAAAATCCTGAAATTTATACATTTATTTGGGCAAAATTGAATTATTAAACAAGATAAAATGATATATTTTGCATAAAAATTGATAGAGAGCAATCTAAAATAGATCTAACATATATATGAATTGATTTTTTAATTTTTGATAAAATCTATTCTCGAATATTAATCTTTAAATCGTGGTATTTTTGTTATATTTGGTAAACTTAAGCTATGATCTGTAATGCTTATTTTAATATACATGTCATTATCAGTGCATGACAGTTTTGAAGCCATAACCAGTTCAAGATATACCTCACGAAGCGATATAAATCATTAAGATATAAGTCTATTTGTAAGAGATTTTAATTATGTATTTCTCGAAAAATTTAATGCAGAAAAGAAAGCTACAGTATAAATGTGAGAGAAATCGAAGAAATCATATTAAAATTAAATAAGCTAAGTATGGTGATGTTTTAGCTTTGAAACCTTTGTCTTCAAGTATCATCATCGTCAATCAAAACCACATGTTCAACCTCGTTTCTGTGATTGAATTCAACGATCATCCTTTCTTCTTTTTTGAAAACTAATTCAAATCTGAAAGGCCTGATTTTGATTTTAATGTGATGACGTAAGAAGAGCACAATTTCCAAAATATTCAACCAAAATATAATGGATGGAAATTTGAAAACAATTGTCAATTTCGGGGTTCCACAATTTATATGTAGTTTATCTGAGTTTAATAAATAAATTACTGAAATATTCGAGAATAAACGGTTTATTGATTAGATTATTAATCAGATTTT